>JAIUZE010012963.1:0-51450 GCA_022085475.1 Heliosperma pusillum
GATTATTGTTGGTTTGAATTAACAGTGAATGTGGATCAGTGAATGTGGATCGATAAGAAGAACTAACTATGATAAAATTCACGCGATTTACATTCGAAAAGGGACTAAATTGACCACCATTTACCATTCCGACACTGTAACTTATGACCGAATCCAGACTAACTCGACTTGTACTTGATTGACCCGTTTCCTAAATCTAATCCAGGTCCGGCCTTTAATTTGCGTCCATATTATTGACATATCATCTTTGCAAGCCCAAATAATATGCATCAAGAGACCAAGGCTTGCTTTGACAAATGGGCAACGGTACTATATTACAAAGGGCCAAAATCTTGTACTTAATCTAAAAAAGCTAGTAAAATTATCATTATCCTAAATTATTTTTTTTTAATTTTTTTTTGGCAGCAGTAAATCTAAATTAGCTACAATGTCCGAGCTCTTTTAGCAAGCTCATGGGCTACAGTATTGAGTGAACACGGAATGAAACTAAAGCAAATACAATGAAAGTAAGGAAGGATGGTCTCCACATCACTTAGAATGCTAATGACACTATGCTGACGACGCTCCACTCCTGCAATCTGATATAGGACTGTAAGACAAACCGATGATACATGAAGATGGGTTATCTTAGAATAATAAGCCCATTTGACGACCTCACGGATACCTAACGCTTCTGTTTGAGATGCCTTCTGTGCACAGACTTTTTCCGCATGTCTGTAAATTTGATTACTTTTATCATCGTATACTACCCACCCGATAGATGCTTTAGAAAAGGAAACCCATCTTGCATCCACTTTTATGCGATAAATGGGACGTGAATCACCATTTCCTATTATGAAGAAAGGGTAATAATTTCTTATATATTTCTTGAGCGTATCTGCGTCCTTCCTATGCCTTTCTGAAGAGGGAATTTCTGAATTTTTATTGTTATCAAAAGCCTGTATGACCGAGTCGAGTGCTTTTCCTTGTAATCGAAAGAAATGCTGCAACGAGAACTCTATATTGTTGAATTTTTTTTTGTTACTTATAGACCAAATAGCCCATATGATAGAAATGAAAGTAGTTGATCCACGTCCTTTAACATCTTTCATATCAAGGTACTTGATCCAATTGATAATCCAATCTTCAATTGATAATGATATATTGCTCTCAGTTCGTATGCCCAGAGAAGAACCTGCCCATAATCTGCGAGTAACCTCACAATCCCTAAATAAATGAGCAGTGGTAATAATGGGCAATCTGATATCATGCATCAGGAAAATACTAACCTAAATACTAACTTAGAACCCATGAATGTTGAAATGCCTCCTGAAATTCCTTCAGCAAACCCACCTGACCCTGTATCTGCAGTTCCACCCATCAGCTCTGCCAGTGTCATTCCAAGTGGGGATCCTTATCTGACTTTTGTAAATCATCATGGGCAATCATATAGGTATGACAGAGATCGTCATATTCAAGAAATTATTCTGAATCGTGTGGAAAGAGACTTTGATTGGGCAAGAATGGATGATGATAATAGGGGTTACAATCAAACCTTTGATCCTCCTCCTCATTTTAATCATTATCCTAAATTATTGAAAGAACACTAACAGAAACTTTTTATACGGTTTACAGTGATCCTTTACTGTCAATTGTGATCTGAAGTGATTATCATGTTTCCATAAGAACTGCGTTCGTATCATCTTTAACCCTGATTTGTACATGTTTTCTTACTCGTGTCATTTTTTTACTTTAATTGTAAAGCGGTCTCATAAACACCTATTTTAAACTTTAATGTAAATGGAGGATTTTTGGCTTTTAAAAAGAATAGTCTGACAAAGGACTCTACTTACAAAGACGGTCTACGGTGATGAGGGCATCTACCATTCTAATGGGGGAGAATGTCACCCCTCACGTTTTTCTCGCCTATTTGGAAGCATCCAAGGCGCCTAATCTATGTTCAAGCATGTTCGGGGAGCTCAACGATAGTTCACGCAAGTCAAGGCAACTTCCGTTGAATATAGGTCAACTCACAAGTACTCGGGGTTAAGTGGAGCAGCTCACTACCAAGTCCATCCCCTAGTCCATGGAGCTAGGTGGTTACTTTGGTGAAGAGGTTTCAAGGCAACCAAGGGGTGTGATGTAATCAACCCTAGTCTACATCCCCCTACCTTAAATAGCCACCATATATACATCCCTAAATAGCTACCGTAAGTCTCCCTTGCGATGGATATATGACAAGCTTTTAATGGGTTAAGTTCTCCCACTTAAGTAGATAAAACAAAGCATAAGAAATTCCAAATGACTTGTCTTTTACTACGCAAGTGGAATAATACTTAACCCGTCGCAAACTTGCGACAGATATACACGTCACAAATGAGAATTTGGGAAATAACTACCCATTTTGGAGCCAAAACCAAGATTAACCATTTGCTCCTCCCTCCAAAACTCCCTAGGCCATGCACTATACAGAGAGGGACATTAGGCATTAGTTTCTCATTCCATTGTTTGGTCGGAGTTTTCTTGACTCGCACCAAGACTGGCTTGGCACGAGTGGCACACGCCCTAAAGTAACGACGTGATAAAGTGATAAAAAAATAGGCGTTGGTTCCTCAAATGGACGGTTTTTTTAAAATATTAAACATAAGGGATTTGAGATCAATTATTAAAACCCCCATAAACACCCTTCACCATATACATTCATATCATCAACCTACTTGGAAACAATGATACAACAAGAGACATTTTCATCATTTTGCATTAAAAGACAACTGTATAATACATTATTGGTACACTATAGTAAATCTTAAATTGATTGGTCAGACAAACGCAAATGACGAAGTATAGTTTAGAGTTCTTCCACTATCAAGCACGTTTTCAGCAACTACTACGTCCTCTATGTTATATATAAATACTTCGTATACTACAGTAATATGCATAAGACAGAAATAAAAAAATTAAACTAGGACGAGAAATTTCTGTCCTTAGGATAATATTAGCCCCCACTATGACTAGGTTTTTCAATATGAAATTTTGGATTGCATGATGTGCCATTGTGTTTCCCTGTCAAAGCTTTTATAAGGGATGGAAATGGCAGTTATTAATAACTCCCTAACAGTTGCAACTGTTGGCAGAAAACCGAAACTCAAAAGAAGGACAGAAATAAAGACGTAGAGCTCGTGTTCGTGCCTCGTGCTAAGTGCTAGTCTATGATTATTAAATATTAATAATGGCCCAATAGTTCACATCCTAGTCCATTTACTATGCTAACCACATAGCTTAATATAAACACAATATAAGCAATCTATTCTTTCCATGCATGTGGGATAACGTTCACCACTTAACAATTTTACACTTAACAAAAAACATTAAAAACTATTATCTAACACTCTAGGCTAGTACTCCGCTAGTGGATGTTTAAAGCCGAATTCACTCGCTTTTCGAGATCCGGTTAAATACCAAAGTGATGTTTTCTAGGCTTTGTTTGGTATTCAGACAACTCAGCAGATTATAGATAGAAGAAGGATATTGGTTTAGCAGATTATAAATGATAAATTTGATTGATATGTTTGACTAATATATTTTAATTAGCAGATTGATGAGTCATACATGTTAAAAGCCTTGAATATACCGAAAATTCACCAATATATTGTTTACCAAACACCCTTTAGTCAAAATCCCAAAGTATGTAGTTCATAATAAAAAGGTCTGAAGTTTGAGACCGAAGCCAATATACTTGTTGCCAAATGTAAATTTGTACGATCAACGTTGATTATCTTAGGTCTTATAAATTTAATGCCTATGTTGTATCAACCTTTAATATGATAGTGTAAGTAGATGAATATATGTTATCTCCATTTAGATCAGTAATGCAATTATCTTCATTTGTAGACCAGCTCAAATCAATTTATCGCCATGAATGTTTTGCTCCACAGTAAATAAAAGTGCGTGATACTAAAAAAAAAAAGGTTGGGAACACTATCAACAATATAAATTTGACATATTTGAGTAGAAATATATAAAAACTATGAATTTGATAAATTTCATAAGGGTTTGAACATATTTATTACTTTGAATACTCTAGAAAAGAATAAGAATTTTCTTTTAATAACCGTTAAAAAGAATATCCTAATACGGTACTACCTACACCTGAAACTTTGAAAGCATAGTTCAATTTCAACACGCCGTCTTCAGTGAAGGTGGGTCGGATTCCCTCTAATAATGGGGCAAATGTAATCCATTTATTTTCTCACTTGTCTTCTTGTGAGAGAGAATTTGACCCGCCTTCATTGAAAACGGATATGCACCGTCTTAAGGTTAAACTGGATTATACTTCTCTCTAACATGAAGGCAAGTGGGGAACCAAATGAATCTCACTTGCCTCTTTGTGAGAGGGAATTCGACCCGTATTCATTGAAGACAGATATGCGCCGTCTTCAATGAGAATTTGTGTTTTAGTTTTTAGATATCTTTCTAGAAAATGCCGTAGAACATTTACGGTATAATTTTGCTAGTGACCGTTTTTAACTTTTTATGGACTAAAGTTGGACACATAAGTGCTTAAGACGGATCGCCCCGTTCTAAATGAGAATCTGTGTTTTTTAAAATCTTAGATTAATCAAGCGCACTAATAGACCATGAATATTTGTAGATACAATCAATTTACAATGTGACAGTACAACTTGATTTAATTAATGAGAAATTGAAGTTGACGAATATTTATGTGCCAGAATTGGATCCCGGAGACGGAGGGATTGCCTGATTTGCTTATTTTATTCTGCTTATTTTATTTATTTAAGCTTAGCCATGTTATCAGATTCTGCTGACTCATCACTTTCTTCTTACGGAGTCTTCCTATTTGAACAAGTTACGATAATCTCTAACACTAGTTGAACCATTGTGATTATATTTGACCAAAACATGGTCACGAATCCCATCTTATTATTTAGACAAATATATCTAAAACACGAATATTGATGCCTTGATGGTATTCAGTTTTCATGAGTGGTACTATAACAGAGCATAATCTACATTCTTTTTTTCTAAATCAAACGTGGATTTTGCCGGTTGATGAAGATTTTGATTTAACACTTTATACAATATGTACACAATAATTGTATGAATAATTGATGATACATCATACATTATGTACATCTCATTCACTAATACACCATAGACATGACAAACAGGTTAGCCGTGTCGGATTGGGTTGTACAAAAATCGTTTGCGGATTAAACAAAATTCGAGCCGGGTCGAATCAATTCAGGTTCAAGTCATTCTCGGTTATTAGCATGTTACTCGTATTTAGGTAAGGTAACTTTCCAATAACCATAGAGTTGGGTCATATAAGGCCCAATTAATTCGGGCTAGGGTCAAGTTTGGGTCTTCAGTTGAGGTGTTGAATCGGATACAAGTCAAACTTTTACCCTAGAAGAAATCAAAGAAAAGCTTGTTCATCACTAACAATTTATCTAGAAACACACAATATAAATATGTCAAAAATATAACTTTGTTGATATGATACAATATAATGGACATCTGCATCATTGATGTCTTAGTTTAATGGTTAAGTTCAATATAAATATTGTGTTCAATAGATTTTATGTTCGAATCCCCAACAATAAAATAGGTCCTCTAACTTTGACAAATGGTGAGACTAAGTCGCATGAATTATCTTACACCTTATAATTATGATCAAAATAGCGTAATTTCAATTTTCAAGCTAAATTATATCACTAAATCACATTATATCAAAAGTTATCATACATTAGATAATAATTAAATAAAAATATGTTATGAAATATTATTATATGGATGTCCATATCTTATAGGATACTAGAATATATTATCTTATGGAACCTCTACCCCTATTGTATGTGTATATATACCCCTTATAATGGAATAATAACATAGATCTGTCTTCCTTACTTTCTCTCTATAATTACCTCTCCCTTTGTTTCACAACACGTTATCAGCACGAGCCTAACCAATTGGGTAAATAATTATTATTCAAATATGATAATATGGAGGTTCATATCAGATCTTATATATTCTATTATTTATTTAAGGTATGTTTAATTTACAGATTTACTACTCGTGAAAACCTATGAATCTACGAATTAAGGATTAAGAATTAATCAAACGATTATTGCATGCAAAGCATAATATTAAATTGCCACATGCTTATGAAACAATTTTCATTGATTTTGTAACATTGATTTCTCGATTGCTTCGATCAACTGTTGCATCAATATTTTTTCTATATTTAATTTATGTTTACCTGTCCGTACGGTAACTATTAGTTTCACGTAATATTGTTCTAATTAATACTATGAACTATGGGATACTCCTTGATTGCTGCAAACTTGCTAATACGAACAAAAGAACAAAATTTTGAGGTCATATCTCTTAACAAACTTATTGATTATGATTCTTATTGTTTAATCGATCTGCTTCTATGTGGTGATTGTCTTCTATAATTCCATGTATACTTAATTATTTACTTAGTTCATTAATCATTATGATTCATATGGTTTAAGTGATTTAGTAAGTTTGGGTTTGAAACTTAATTATGTGTCGTAATATGTAACAGGCCAATAGCTAATAAAATTAATCAAAGAAGATAATTTATAAAGGATCGCAATGATTATAATCTGGTTTGCATATATATACAATCCGAATTAATGAACTATGATGATTATTTTGATGAAAACACATGTTCCATTTATTTCCGTACATTTCATGTACGTTTCATAGATATGTTACTTGAGTTTAACAACATATGGGTTGATTTTGTATCTTTATAATATATATCATATTTATCGATCAGTTTTGCTCAGTTATTTCCGCTTATTCATAAACTATTTTGTTAATTATATTAAAGATCGTACGGGAAATAAATCGGATTGTCATGAATTGCCTACAATTTTACCGCTTTTGATTTTCTTATGTCACCGAGAAACGAAGAGTTATTG
Organism: Heliosperma pusillum; assembly: GCA_022085475.1. Lineage (NCBI taxonomy): Eukaryota > Viridiplantae > Streptophyta > Magnoliopsida > Caryophyllales > Caryophyllaceae > Heliosperma > Heliosperma pusillum. The sequence goes on from JAIUZE010012963.1 coordinate 6,954, forward strand.
TTTAATATGATAACTAATCTTGTATAATTTACATATTATTGGACTTAATTTTTGGAAAAAGACATATCGTATAATTTTTGGACCTGAAGTTCCAAAAGATTTTTATAAAGATGAGCAGATATGTCCATATTATAACTTTGGCCTGCAGTTCAAGGTTTTATAGGTGTGTAAGAATAATTTAACACCGTTTCATCAATTCATATTTTGAAGTGTAAGTGGTCAGAAGTTCACATGTAAATGCTAGTGGCCAGAAGTTCACAGCTGCGATTTATGAACTGCATTTGGGTTTCAAATGGATAAAGCGGTCTTTATAAAAGGATAAATTATTTATGAATTGATTCTTGTTCACCTGAAGTTGAACGACATAATAGATTTGAAATTTGGTTAATTCTTTGAAGTGAATGTGACATCTCATAAAAACTATGCCTGTAGCAGAACATGACATTATTGAGCCTAATAATGTGGCATTTTGTGAGCCATGTAAAAGAAGTCTAAATTGAGCTTAGTGATGTAGACTTACTCAGCCAAATCAGTTCATTGAAAGATTCATGTGACACATATACTCGAAATTCGATATGAGAAAAGAAAAGTGATATACGAGTTAAAATTTTAATATTCGTACTATGGCCTGAAGTTCATAATATTTAAAGATACTGAAACTATGACCAGAAGTTCATAGTGTTTACATATACTAAATTATGGCCTGAAGTTCATAATGTTTACATATATTGAAACTGTGACCTGAAGCTCACAATGTTTATAAATTCTCAGATTTTATATAGTGACTATTATTTAAGTATCATAATTAAGAATAAACTCAATGTTTATACATGAATATTTGGAAAATATGAGATACTCTTAAAAGTTGAGAATCATATCAAATCGAATCAAAATCATTCTCTGAAGCGAATGAGATATCATGTATTGAGTATGAAATATAGTTGTCATTCATACAAATAATATAGTCATGTAGACACATTATCGTGTAAGTGTTTAAAACACTATGTGTAGTACTCGTATACAAGTGACATGTGATCAATTATTTAATATTATGAAAAGAATGATCACTATGATTCGTTGATTTCACCACCACCCCTAACGGGACTGATACATTATTAATTGAGTTTAACTGAGATTATTTTAATATTAATTGAGTTTAACTGAGATTATTTTAAGAATCGGCTAAGTTTTGTATTCCTAAAAGGAATTTTGATGTATGATTTGTGTTCATACTACAAGAAAGAGCAATGTATAATATTCCCTAAAGGAATATTGCGATATTATTTTTAGTCTTGCCAATATAAATAAGACATTAGTTAGTGTCTTATGTCACATCTATTTTATCGGGCCAGATACAGAGGAATTATTTTGAATTCATATGCGAAATTGCTAACCAGAAGTTTAGCATATATGTTGAATTGTCAACTAGAAAGTGGCGTGTCATAAATTATACTTCCTCCATTCAACTCCACTCTACCAAAATTTATTTTCACATTTGCCGAGACGGCTTTTACACGGTAAATATCATTAGCTACGTGTTTGCAAAAATTATAAAAGTTAGATATTAATAAAGTACTCGTAAAGACGAATCAAACAAGATCACACATGAATATATTTTTTACTTATATATTGAGAGAAAATTGCAATTATATGATCGCTTGTGAATAGTGTACAAAAAAAAAGTGGTAGAGTGGAGTTGAATGGAGGAAGTACTATCTAGACATGACCAAGTGCTTATGTAAGTTGCCATGATTTTTGGGCAGACTAAGAAAGTTGACATTAAATTGTTAAGATGTGACGATTGAGGCCATCCGGATTCTTATTATATCCGTTTTGATAAACCTGAAGTTTATCCTAGAGAAAAGATAAGTGCTGAAACTCTCTCGTGTAGAAATTTCATTAAAGGCAAGACACTACAGTGAGATTGAGTATATTTGATATTGGAGATATAAACATTACTCAGAAGTTCAATAAAGAACTTAAATGTTCGTGTATGGATTGACACTCTATTGAATGGCTTGTAGCCACATAATAATTTTTTTGAGTAGTTCTTGTGATCAGCAATCACATTTTGATTATTATATAAAATTGTTGATCTCCCAGATTGGGCATTGTAATTCGGCACATTAGAAATCAAACTGCATTATATGTTACTCCCCGAAATATTTTGTTATTATACAAAAATATCCTTATAAATTCTCATCGGTGATATGAGAAATTGAGATCTAAGGTGGATATAATAATTTATTGCCCGTTAAATCGATCTATTATTGATAGTTTTTACCACCTTAGGGGGAGAATGATAAGGAAAAGCTGGTAAAAACAGACAAGTATGTTATCCTCAACTGAACCTGAAGTTCAGCGGTTTGTTTTCAATATGAAATACATCAAATAGAGGTTCATAAAATTAAAAATGATGGCATTCATTTAGTTATGAAGATGTATTACGATACCAGTTTAATTTGATCATCTTGTCTAAATTTGACATTACATTGGGATTTATGATTTAATTATAGACAGATTAGCCCTATATGTGGTATAGCGTGCTATAAATTAGTCATAGATATTATATGTAATGAAAATTGAAATTCTTGTCAAATTGAACAATAATCACACATGAAATGTAGTGTGGAAGTCATATCGGTTCACATATTTCAAATAATAAGAAAATGACAAGTATGAGCAGTTGGTACTCTTATGGAGTAAAGAAATTTGTATGTCCCTTAAGTGACATAGAAATATGAATGATAATCGATGGCCTATATAGAAGAGGAATGGTACCATATATATTCAGATATCACTAATCAGTACTGACAATATCGCGAGATGTTGAAATTATATCGATATGGTTAAGGAACCGATATGCATTTGCGCGCGGAGTTTAATGGACTAGAAAATGGGGATTTTATATGCAAGTCCTAATTTTGATTGTCGACATATAATCTTTGATTATAAATGAGCTCATGGACCTGGAGTCCATCTATTGACCTGAAGGCAATTGAAATTATGAATATTGTAAAAGAAACTGTACAGTTTGCATTTTGAGTCATTATCATGTGCATATAGAGAGTAGGTTCAACATTGCATCTTAGTTTTGATATATACATTATTATTATTGCATTATTGTTAGAATATGTTGTTTAGAATTAGTTACATATCATTTGCATGCACATGATTAATTATATTGTTTTACTTTGATAAATGTTTAAAAGAAGACGTATATTTTACTCCTGCGAGGATATATCCCTGAAGGAGCCTCTTATGAATGATCGTCATTTGTTAAATGGTTGATCAATTGAGTTTTGAGAACTCGTGACAAAATATAAAAACCTCTACAATACGATTGAAAGATATCATGATTAGTTCCAAAATGGAACATCAAAACTCCTTTAGAGTTTATTTGATGTCTCAACCTGAAGTTTGAGCATATGAGAATTGAGATCTGAATGAGTTTCTTGTTAAACACCTGAAATGAGTTTATGGTCCAGAAGTATCATAACGATTGAAAAATAATGTAGTCAAAGTCTACAATGAGGATGTCAATCCAATGGTTTAGCAAAGAAAATTACTTAAGGTATTTAGTGGATTATTATTATCCAACAATTTGATTGCTTCTCCCGTAGAGATCCAATATATGGATGATTGCTACACTCTTTTTCCCTTCGACTAGGTTTTTTTGTCCCAACGAGTTTTTCTTATCAAAGTTTTTAACGAGGTAGCACTACAAGCGCATTATTGATACGTTATAGTAATTATTGTTGAGATGACAATTGTTTTAGACATAATATTATGTCATGTTATGAGAAGAATTGAAATTATTTTCTCTCATTATTGATGTATTACCTTAAATGAATATCAAGAGTTGTCATGAATGACTACATCCGAATTGTGTGTTCTAAAGCAATGTGAAGATGAAATTATCAAGTATATGAAGATATCAAGTTTATCAACTACAATGGATTCTATTCAACGATCGAGAAGTTACGTCAAAGCATGATTCATTTAAAGTTATATACAGTCATGTTATCATCAGGGGGAGTAACACGCGTTGTACTCTTTTTCCTTATCTATGGTTTTGTCCCACTGGGTTTTCCATGGAAAGGTTTTAACGAGGCAGCTTGTTATGCGTGTTTGCAGATTATTGTACTCTTTTCCTTTCTAGTGTTTTTCCCATAGGGTTTTTCTAGTAAGGTTTTTAACGAGGCATGTTCTTCAGTAATGGACATCCAAGGGGGAGTGTTATGAAATATTATTATATGGATGTCCATATCTTATAGGATACTAGAATATATTATCTTATGGAAGCTCTACCCCTATTGTATGTGTATATATACCCATTATAATGGAATAATAACATAGATCCGTCTTCCTTACTTTCTCTCTACCTTCTCTCTATAATTATCTCTCCCTTTGTTTCACAACAAAATAGAGATATGTCAATGAATTATTGAGATATTTTTTACATAGAATATTTAAATTGTTTTACTTGAAAGTGATACATTCACATGTGAGAATAATTTAAAAGAGATAATTTGTAAATTTATAACATGATTTATTATGTGTCAATAAATTATACTGGAGTTTGACTTTATACAAATTTAAATTGGAATTTTTGGCGGTGATTATGGTTGAAACTTAAATGTTAACTTTTTTTTCAAACTTATGAAGCTGAATTACTACTTTTTACAACTTACGAGTACATATTAATCTCACTATTGATCATAGTAAAGTAAAGAATCTATCAGCATTTTCGCGAAAAATCTTATTTATGAAACGATATTATCAATGTGGTCTAATATACATATACCGTCATATCACTATTGTTACAGTATAAAATCGATTTTGATACTTAATTCAATCATCGTGTTAAGCTTCTGGTCAAAATGGTTTCTTGATATGATATAAGAGCCACTGCGAGGTATGTCGTTGCATCCATACTTCAAACTCAAAGGGCATTCGTGCGAAGGGCATATTAGAATATAAAATTGATCTTGAGATTTAACAAAGAGTTTAAACTTTTGGTTGAGATGATTTCTAGTCCGACTATAAGTCACGATATCTCAATTATTATATAAATCACTTCTTGATCGGAATCTCTTCATCTAACTATGCTATAAACTTCCATGATTTCCTCCTAAGGAACCCATCTTCAAATTTTTTTTGTCCAAATTTTATATAAGCTTCATTTTGTTCCATGATATAATCTAAATTTTTCCTAATTAATAGTTTTGTATGTTAGAATAAATAATGAAGAACATAATTGAAATTCCATATACCATCTATACAAATAAATCACCTAAAACTATGCCATACACTATAATACACAAGTCTGATGCTATCTTTTCATCAGCAATGAAAAGATCAGTTAAACCACAGTTTATTATCCTGTTGCTCATTGTGGCTGCTGCAACATTCAGTTTCCGGGTCGCAGTCCGAAACGGGTTTCTCTATGAGGAGAGACACCCGTTGGATTTCCCATTGCTTAACTCTACATTGCTCAACTTAGCTGAAGTTGACGACGGTGAAGCGAAATCGAGCAAGGAAATTCAGCAACTGTTACAGAGTAATTTTAATGTTACTGTCAGGCAATGGGTGAAGTCTTGTAGCGACGAAGATCGTATTCCAATGTCAAAAAGTGTAATTGCGTGCTTCCGTCCATCCGAATTGGCATGGTTACGAAAAAGATTTATAAAGTTCTTATATGACTGGGCTGGGAAAAGGAGATTCGAACCTGAGATTATGAACGAATTAATAAACCAAGTGAAAGTACCAATTACAGGTTTTTTTTCTTTTTTGTTCGAACTCGTGTCAGGAGTATTATATTCCATAATAACTTTACTAACTATGTTAACTGACATCTGCTCCAATTACAGGTTCTAAGAGGAAGTACTCGTCATGTGCTGTAGTTGGGAATAGTGGAATTTTGTTGAATAAAGAATATGGAGAATTGATTGATAAGCAAGAAGCCGTGATTCGGTTGAATAATGCTCGGGTCGAATCGTATCCAAAAAATGTCGGATCCAAGACGAGTATCTCATTCGTGAATAGCAATGTATTACACCTTTGTGCAAGAGAAAAGAAATGTTTTTGTCACCCGTATGGGACTAACGTCCCGATTGTTATGTACATGTGTCAACCAGTACAATTTCTAGATTATATAATTTGCAACTCGCCTCATAAATCGCCTTTGATTGTCACGGACCAACGATTCGACGTGATATGTGCTCGGCTTGTGAAGTACTACTCTTTGAAACGGTTTGCGAATGAAGGGTTATCCAACAAGACGTATGAGGAATGGTTCTCGGGTCATGATGGTGTTTGGTTCCATTACTCTTCGGGTATGCAAGCAGTGACGCTAGCGTTGGGGTTATGTGATCGGGTTCATTTGTTTGGCTTTGGGAAATCGAATGACACTAAACATCATTACCATACTAATCAAACAAAGGAAATCAAGTCGCACGATTATGAGGCCGAGTACGATTTCTACCATGATCTTGAGAAGAACCCACACGCGATTCCATTTTTCCCTGAAAAATTTAGGTTCCCTCCCGTGGTAATTCATCGTTAACATGACATTCTTTGTATTTTTTCGACCCCTGGCCTACAATTGGAGAAAGTCATTAAGACACTCGGGTAATGTTATTGTTGTATACCAATTTGAGTAGAAACCAAAGGTTTTTTACACTTACATATATTTTGTACATGGATCTTGGAAATGAATATACTTGCTTTCGAGTTTCGACTATGGTTGTATTTCATCCATGCCATGACGGTGGTACAGTGCCTTTTTGTTTATAACTCCTTTGCAATCTCATTTATATTGTTCTTGTTTAGTTACACATTACTATATTATTTAAGAAAATATGATGAAATAACATATCACACTTTTACAAGAATAAGATGTATTCTTAAGAGTTGTTCTGTCGAATTAAATCAATGTAATCTGCATGTATATAAAATAAATCTTCCAATAGGGAAGTATGATTTCTGTTTCTGTGCAAATTGGTACATTCGCGAAAAAAGTAGAATCTTTAAATACTACAAATCGAATGGGAGGAATGTGATGTCAATTTCAATGATGAATTACGACAGGAGGAAACTCAAAATTTTGAGGGAAGAACGGAATCATGCGTGGCTTCTCCGCTATATCATGGTAGAAATCATACTCGGCCTCATAATCGTGCAAGAGCAACTCCTTTTTCTGACTGGTATGGTAATGATGTTTAGCCTGTGTCGATTTTCCAAACCCGAACAAGCTGACGCGATCGCAGATGCCCAATGCTAATGTGACAGCTTGCATACCGGAAGAGTAGTGAAATAAAGAGCCATCATTAGCAGAGTTCCACTCCTCAATTGTCTTGTTCGATCCTTCATTTGCAAATCGTTTCAACGAGTAATACTTCACAACCCGAGCACATAGCATGTCGAATCGTGGGTCAGTGACAATCAGAGGCGATTTATGAGACGAGTTGCAAACTACATAATCTAGAAATTGCGCGGGTTGACACATGTACATAACAATCGGAACGTTAGACCCATAAGGGTGGCAAAAGCAATCATCTTTTCGTGCACAAATGTGTAGAATATTGCTGTTTACGAACGAGATACTTGTCTTGGATCCGACATTCTCTTGATACGGTACGACCCGAGCATTATTCAATCGGATTACAGCTTCATGGGAATCAATCAACTCTCCATGCTCCGTATTCAACAAAATCCCACTATTTCCGACTACAGCACATGACGAGTATTTCCTCTTTGAACCCGAAAACCCCCCATTATGCTTATCAATTGGAACTTTCACTTGGTTTATTAAGTCCTCCATAATCTCGGGTTCAAATCTCCGTTTCCCGGCCCAATCACTCAAGGATTCTATAAACCCATCCCGAAACCTGGCAAATTCCGGTAACAGGAAATTCACCGGTATCCTACTCGGCATCCGGTCACGACCATGGCCAAGCTTCGAGAATCTACGCATCGTGACAACTGGCCTACCACGCTTCGGGCCGAGATTATGAAATCTACCATCCAACAATTGCTGAATTTCCTTGCTTAATTTAGCCTCGCTAACATCAACTTCAGCTAATTTGATCAATGTTGAATTGAACAATGGGAAATCCAATTGTTGGCTCACCTCAGACCCATAACCCCAAAAACTGGCTCCTATATCGCAATCTCCGTACCCGGGTCCGAAACCGTTTCTGACTGCAACCCTGCAACCAAATGTTGCAGCAGCCACAATGAGCAGCAGCAGAATAAACTGTGGTCTAATAACTGATATAACTGATCTTTTCATTGCAGAAAAAAATATATCAGACTATACTACATGATAAAGTTTTAGATGATTTATTTTCATAGTTTTTGTAAATGGGATTTTTAGGAATGTAGCATGCTGTTCATCATTGCATTTAAACATTCAAAACTGTAAACTTTTACATATAGATTATATTATTCAACAAATGTAGCAAATTTCAAAGTTTCAAACTTTACACGTTAAGAAAATAACAAGAAACAGAAAATTTAGAGGAAAATTGTTGTGAAGTTGCATTTGATATTTTGGGTTGTTAAGAAAAAAAAAATTGGAGATGGTTGGAGGCATGATTAATGAAGAGAATCCAATCTAAGAATGATTAGTAATTCTCCTATGCGACGGACACATTCCCCACTTTTTTGCAAGATGCGACCACTTTTTGTTAAATAGTGACCACCTTGATAATAAATGTCATTTTCAAGTCATAAAAGATGGTTACTGTTTACTAATAAATGGTCACTATTTATCAAAAAGTGGCTACACTTAACTCGTCGCATATGCGACGGTTGTAAACAAGAATTTGTGAAGAATGATTTATATAATAATAACAACAGTTTATAATATAGTTTAAGACAAATATTACCGTTTTAAATAAGACTTTGTGTGTAATTATTATTGTGTAAGACCGTCTCATACTGAAAGACGAAAGACGGTTTTCTATAGATGCAGTAGATGAAACCTCCCTTTCATTTTTTTTTTTATGTTTTAACAGTGGTGATATTAATTAAGACTATTAAGTAATACATTTAGTTTTTTATAGGAAAGTCATTGGAAATATGTTATTCTAGATAAACTGTTGTCATTGATGAGCAAAGTCATGCTACATTAGTGATGCATTTTGAATTTGTCATTTATATTAAAAAATAATCTAATATTCTAAGAAATGTACTCCCTCCGTCCCGGTCATTTGTTTACCTTTGCTTTTGGCACAAAGACCAAGGAAAGGGGAGGGGTCCATTTGTGGGTAGTGTCATGAGATGACAAGTGGACAATAGTACCATTGGGTGATGAAATTACTCATCAAAAGCCTTCCCAATATAGAAAGGTAAACAAATGAATGAGACACCCAAATATGGAAATGGTAAACAAATGACCGGGACGGAGGGAGTATTATACAAGGGGTTGGATTTGGGAGTATTTTTAAAGGTAAGCAAGTTGCATAATGAGGTAGCACGATCATATATACGGCCAGTGGTTAAGATTAAGGTATCGTGACAACTGATCACGAGTTCGAACTCCGCTTACCCCTCTATTAATATATTATACTGGCCTTACGCTATATTTTATATAAAAATGACCCGTAGATCGGAATATCTTCATTGAAGTGATTTAACTAATACTATTAACTTCCAATAATCATACCTCTCAAGAAACTATCTTCAACTTTTTTCCTCTCCAACCAAAAAGTCTTAATGCAACTTCTACAATTTTCTTACAACATTTCTGTTTCTTATTTTCTTAACATGTAAAGTTTGAAACTTTCAATTTTTCTACATTTTGTTAAATAATATAATCTATATTTAAAAGTCAACTGATGATGAACAGCATGCTGCAAATCCCATTATTCATAAACATTATGCAAATAAATTATCTAAAAACTATATCATATAGTATAACACAGATGTCTGATACATATTCATCTCCAATGAAAAGATCAGTTATATCAGTTATTAGACCACAGTTTATTGTGCTGCTGTTATTTGTGGCTGCTGCAACATTTGGTTGCAGGGTTGCAGTCAGAAACGGTTGCGGACCCGGGTACGGAGATTGGGATGTAGGGGCTAGTTTCTGGGGATATGGGTCTGAGGTGGATCATCCAGTTGATTTTCCATTGTTCAATTCTACATTGATTAAATTAGCTGAAGTTGAGGTGGGTGAAGCTAAACTGACAAAAGAAATTCGGCAATTGTTGGAGGGTACACGGGTTGCCAGGATGCGTAGGTTCTCGAGCCATGGCGAATATCGTGATAGGAAGCCAAGCGGGATTATTAGCCTCCGGTCACCGGAATATGCATTGTTTGAAAAGGAGTTTAGGCAGTCCTTGGGTGATTGGGCTGGGAAAAGGAGATTCGAACCTGAGATTATGGAGGAATTATTAAACCAAGTGAAAGTTCCGATTGATGAATATTATGGGGTTTTTACGGGTTCAAAGAGGAAATACTCGTCGTGTGCTGTAGTCGGAAACAGTGGGATTTTGTTGAATACGGAGTATGGAGAGCTGATTGATTCCCATGAAGCTGTGATCCGGTTGAACAATGCTCGGATCAGGTTGTACCGAGAAAATGTCGGATCCAAGACAAGTATCTCGTTTGTAAATAGCAATATTTTACACCTTTGTACGAGAAAAGACGATTGTTTTTGTCACCCTTATGGGACTAATGTTCCGATTGTTATGTACATGTGTCAACCCGCTCAATTTCTTGATTATGTAGTTTGCAACTCGTCTCATGAATCGCCCTTGATAGTCACTGACCCGCGATTCGACATGTTATGTGCTCGGATTGTGAAGTACTACTCTTTAAAAGTATTTGCAAACGGAGAATCTAACAGGACATTTGAGCAATGGAACTCTGCTAATGATGGATCTTTGTTTCATTACTCTTCCGGTATGCAAGCCGTCACATTAGCATTGGGAATCTGCGATCGAGTCAGCTTGTTTGGGTTTGGAAAATCGAGTCAGGCTAAACATCATTACCATACTAGACAGACAAAGGAACTGCGGTTGCACGATTACGAGGCCGAGTATGATTTCTACAATGATCTTGTGGAGAAGCCACACGTGATTCCGTTCTTCCCTGAAAAGTTCGAGTTTCCTCCCGTTGTGATTCATCGTTGACATTGCTTTCTTTCGTCTTGACACAATCTTCGTGTTTCGATTGTAGTTTTTTACCAATTTGCATCGAAACTGAAATCATACATTCCTTATGGAAGGTTCACATTACATTGATTTAATGCTAACGGTTGCATCTTTTTCGCATTCACGATGCACCAATCATACATTCAGCGTAGTAGACCTCTTAAGCAGGTCAACCTGGTCGGATTCGGATTGAGTCAAGTTGAATTAGGTCATCTTCCGGGTTTGCAAGAATTTGGATCAGATCAAGTTTGATCGATTCATATTAGTTCGAGCCAATTCGGGTTACGGGGATGCTCGGGTGTCGGGGCGTGGACGAGTTAGGCTAGTTGGATTGGGTCAATTTTATTCACTCTAAATGTCCATTCTTAACAAATGGCTAAAATGCTAAATTATCACTTGAGTGTAAATGTGTAATCATGGTAAAATCAATTGATGAAAGCTACCACCTTTTGTAAGTGTTGGGGCAGGTACGGGTTAGACTATTTGAATCGGGTCAATTTTATCCAGTCTAATTGGCAAAAAAAAACTAGTCCATTCCTGACAAAAATCCATATTAGTTGAGCCAATTCGGGTTACGGGGATGCTCATCTGTCCGGGCGATTGGGTGAGGACTGGTTTGGCTAGTTGGATTGGGTCAATTTTATCAGGTCTAACCTATTGTAAGTGTCGGGCCTGGTACGGGTTAGGCTATTTGAGTCGGGTCAATTTTATGCGGTTTAATTGTCCAAAATTAAAAAAAAACTAGTCCATTCTTGACAAATGGCTAATTAATCACTTGAGAGAAGTCATGATTCATTTGATTGATTAAGGCTACCCACCTATTGTAAGTGTCGGGGCTGGTACGGGTTAGGCTATTTGAGTCGGGTCAATTTTATGCGGTTTAATTGTCCAAAATTAAAAAAAAACTAGTCCATTCTTGACAAATGGCTAATTAATCACTTGAGAGAAGTCATGATTCATTTGATTGATTAAGGCTACCCACCAATTGTAAGTGGGTGCAGTCTTAAAAGAAAAAAAGATACATATACTTGTTACTTAATTACTACCTCTCCGATGTGGGAGTACATTTTTGATGCTTCAGAAATAACAGGTTTAGTGACCTCTTCAAGGCACCCAGATGATTCATAATTTGACATATTTACAAGCCAAGGCAACCTAAATATACTAGAACAGACAACCGCATCCAAGTCGGATGGAGATAACCGTGATATCACGGTGTCTTAACTCTTAACTACCCATTGAATGCATCATAACTACAATTGTACAACATGTATTACAGATCATGGGATTATATACAAAGATAAAAGCTAGGCAAAAGCGAAGACGCAACATCCCGGACTTTCAAAGCTTAGCATCTTCTTTGCTCGGCTACATCGTCCTCGACATTCTTTTCAATGTACTTCACTCAAACCATGAAGCTAATCTTAACCTGCAAGGAGCAATACAAAACACAAGGGACGTTGATGTCATCCTTCCACACAAAATGCTATTAATTACAGTTTACGAATGTAAGGTCTTGACATTGATCGCTGCCTCATTGAATATAAGAAAACTCACCCGTCTCTCTAAAATAAAAGAATATGCAGATTTATCGCACATTGAGTGAAATTCCTAATTTACAAAAGAATAAATACTTTTATTTTCTTTAGGTGTTGTATAAGTCCAGTTCAGCTTCTATAAATTTAGTGTAGAAAATTAAAGCATAATTCTATAAATTCAATTCATCTTATATAAGTTAAGCGAAGTTCAATTCAACAAAATTAAGTAATTAAAAATAACAAAGAGGGTCTTAGTATGTGTTTGGCCTAATTTTTTGGAATGCCTTAGGCACTAAAAGCTGAAATATGATCAAAAATAGTTCAATTCAACCAATTGTTATTTATAGACTTAACGGGTCTATAAACACTTTTAGGGAAAAAAATATTTTTGGTTTCCGAATATTGTTGAAAACCGCTGATTTTGAAGGTTATTATCCACGGTTTTCAGCACAATTGGGCCTTGAAAAAAAATGTCTCTAAATTCGCAGTGTAATATCTCTAAGACAAATAATAATGACTCAGGATAACGAAATTGACATCTGATTTGAAATAAAGATATTATAGAGACCTTAAGACCATTTTTCAGACCTTGTCTATATCAGAAGAAACAAGTAAACAAGAAGTATTCTCTGTTTTTGCATTGTTTAAAGAGGATACTAACATCCAATTGCTATTTATAGACGTAACGGGTCTATAAATACCTTTAGGAAAAAAAATAATTATGGTTTCCGAATATCGCTGAAAACCGCTGATTTTCAAGGTTATTATCCCCGTTTTTCGGGACAACTGGGCCTTGAAAAAAAAAGATCTCTAAATTCGCACTGAAATATCTCTAAGACATATAATAATGACTCGTGATAACGAAATTGACATCTGATTTGAAATAAAGATTGTTTGGAGACCTTAAGACCACTTTTCAGACCTTGTATGTATTAGGAGAAACAAGTAGTATTCTCTGTTTTTACGTTGTTTAAAGAAGGATACTAATATCCTATTGTTATTTATAGACGTAACGAGTCTATCAATACCTTTAGGAAATTGAAAAAATATTTTTCGATTCCGAATATCACCATAACGGGTCTATAAATATCTTTAGGGAAAAAATATATTTGGTTTCCGAATATCGCTGAAAACCGTTGATTTTCAAGATTATTATCCACGTTTTTCGGGACAACTAGGCCTTGGAATAAAATGTCTCTAAATTCGCACTGTAATATCTCTAAGACATATAATAATGACTCAGGATAACGAAATTGGCATCTGATTTGAAATAAAGGTATTTTGTAAACCTTAAGACCACTTTTCAGACCGTGTCTATATCAGAGGAAACAAGGAGTATTATCTGCTTTTACGTTGTTTAAAGAGGGATACTAACATTCAATTGTCATTTAAAGACGAAACAAGTCTATAAATACATTTAGGAGAAAAATATTTTTGGTTTCCGAATATCGCTGAAAACCGTTGATTTTCAAAGTTATTATCCACGTTTTTCGAGACAACTGTGCCTTGAAAAAAAATGTCTCTAAATTCGCATTTTAATATCTCTACTACATATAATAATGAATCAGAATAACAAAATTGACATCTGATTTGAAATAAAGATAGTTTGGAGAGTGGAGACCTTAAAACCATTTTTCAGACCTTGTCGGTATTAGAGGAAACAAGTAGTAATCTTCGGTTTTACGTTGTTTAAAGAGAGATACTAAAACCAATTTCTATTTATCGACGTAACGGGTCTATAAACACCCTTAGGGAAAAAATATTTTTTGATTCCGAATACGCTGAAAACCACTGATATTAAAGGTAATATCCACGGTTTCGGGACAATTGGGCCTTGAAAAAAAATGTCTTTAAATTCGCACTGTAATATCTCTAAGACATATAATAATGACCCAGGATAACAAAATTGACATCTGATTTGAAACAAATGTATTTTGGAGACCTTAAGATCACTTTTCTGACCTTGTCTATATCAGAGGAACAAGAAGTATTCTCTATTTTTACGTTGTTTAAAGAAGGATACTAACATCTAATTGCTATTTATAGGCGTAACGGGTCTATAAATACCTTTAGGAAAAAAATATTTTTGTTATCCGAATATAGCTGAAAACCGCTGATTTTCAAGGTTATTAACCACGTTTTTCGAGACAACTAGGCCTAGAAAAAAAATGTCTCTAAATTTGCATTATAATATCTCTAATACATATAATAATGACTCAGGATAACGAAATTGACATCTGATTTGAAATAAAGATAGTTTGAAGACCTTAAGACCACTTTTCAGACCTTGTCGGTATTAGAGGAAACAAGTAGTAATCTCCGGTTTTACGTTGTTTAAAAAAGAATACTAAAAACCAATTTCTATTTATAGACGTAACGAGTCTATAAACACCTTTAGAGAAAAAATATTTTTGGATTCCGAATACGCTGAAAACCGCTAATATTAAAGGTAATATCCACGGTTTTCAGGACAACTGGGCCTTGAAAAAAAATGTCTTTAAATTCGAACTGTAATATCTCTAAGACATATAATAATGACTCAGTAAGTCAGTATAACAAAGTTGACATCTGATTTGAAATAAAGATATTTTGTAGACCTTAAGATGTTTTTCGGGACACATATGTTGATATCTCTAAGACATATGTTGATATCTCTAATATGTTGATATCTCTAATAATGACTCAGTAAGTCTGTAATATCTCTAAGACATATGTTGATATCTCTAAGACGTTTTTCGGGACACATGGGCCATGAAATAAAATGTCCCTAAATTCGCAGTGTAATATCTCTAAGACATATAATAATGACTCAGGATAACGAAATTGACTTTTCATTTGAAATAAAGATAGTTTGGAGACCGAAAGACCATTTTTCAGACCTTGTATGTATTAGAGGAAACAAGTAGTAATCACCGTTTTAACGTTGTTTAAAGAGGGATACTAAAAAGCTTTAGGGAAAAATTATATTTGGTTTCCGAATATTGTTGAAAACCACTAAGAAGTATTCTCTGTTTTAACGTTGTTTAAAAAGGAATATTAACATGCAATTGCTATTTATAGACGTAATGAGTCTATAAATACCTTTAGAAAAAAAATATTTTTGTTATCCGAAAATAGCTGAAAACCGCTAATTTTCAAGGTTATTATCCACGTTTTTTGGTAGAACTGAGCCTTGAAATAAAATGTCTCTAAATTCGCACTGTAATATCTCTAAGACATATAATAATGACTCAGGATAACGAAATTGACATCTCATTTGAAATAAAGATAGTTTGGAAACCTTAAGACCACTTTTCAGACCTTGTATGTATTAGAGGAAACAAATAGTTATCTCCGTTTTTACGTTGTTTAAAGAGGGTTACTAAAAACCTTTTGTTATTTATAGACTTAACGGGTCTATAAACACCTTTAGGGAAAAATTATTTTTGGTTTCCGAATATCCTTGAAAACCGCTGATTTTGAAGAGTATTATCCACGGTTTTCGGCACAACTGGGCCTTGAAAAAAAATGTCTCTAAATTCGCAGTGTAATATCTCTAAGATATATAATAATGACTCAGGATAACGAAATTGGCATCTGATTTGAAATGAAATAAAGATATTTTGGAAACATTAAAACCACTTTTCAGACCTTGTTTATATCAGAGGAAACAAGAAATATTCTCTGTTTTTACGTTGTTTAAAAAGGGATACTAACATCCAATTGGTATTTAAAGACGAAACGAGTCTTTAAATACCTTTAGGAGAAAAATATTTTTTGTTTCCGAATATCGCTGAAAATCGCTGATTTTCAAAGTTTTTCGGGACAACTTGGCCTTGAAAAAAAATGTCTCTAACTATGCATTGTAATATCTCTAATACATATAATCTCCGTTAAACAACGGAGATAATAAGAAACAAGAAGTCCCGAAAAAAATTACAGTAAGAAACAAGTAGTATGGTTGGTTTTTACATTGTTTAAAGAGGGATAATAACATCCAATTTCTATTTATAAATGTAACGGTTCTATAAATAACTTTAATAAAAAATATTTTTGGTTTCCGAATATTACTGAAAATCGTTGATTTTGAAGGTTATTATCCACGATATTCAGGACAACTGGGCTTGAAATAAAATGTCTCTAAATTCGCATTGTAATATCTCTAAGACATATAATAATGACTCATGATAAAGAAATTTGCATCTGTTTTGAAATAAAGATAGTTTGGGGACCTTAAGACCAATTTTCAAACATTGTGTGTATTAGAAATAGAATTAGTATTCTCCGTTTTTACGTTGTTTAAAGAGTCATACTAACATCCAATTGCTATTTATAGACGTAACGGGTCTATAAATACCTTTAGGGATAAATATTTTTGTATTCCAAATATCGTTGAAAACCGCTGATTTTAAAGGTTTTTATAAACGGTTTTCGGGACATCTGGGCCTTGAAATAAAATGTCTATAACTCACACTGTAATATCTCTAAGACATATAATAATGACTCGGGATAACGAAATTGACATCTGATTTGAAATACAGATAATTTTGAGACATTAAGACGACTTTTCAAACCTTGTCGGTATCAGAGTAAACAAGAAGTATTCTCTATTTTTCCGTTGTTTAAATAGGAATACTAAATTCAATTGCTATTTATAGACGTAACGGGTCTATAAATAACTATAGGGAGAAAATATATTTGGTTTCCGAATATCTCTGAAAACCGCTGATTTTAAAGATTATTATCCACGTTTTTCGGGACAACTGGGCCTTGAAAAAAATTGTCTCTAAATTTGTACTGTAATATCTCTAAGACATAAAATAATGACTCACGATAACGAAATTGGTATCTGATTTGAAATACATATATTTTGGACACATTAAGACCTCTTTTCAGACCTTGTCTGTATCAGAGGAAACGTTGTTTAAATAAGAATACTAACATCTAATTGTTATTTATAAACGTAACGGGTCTATAAATACATATAGAAAAAAAATAATTTTGGTTTCCGAATACGCTGAAAACCACTGATATTAAAGGTAATATTCATGGTTATTATTATCCACGTTTTTCGGGACAACTGGGCCTTGAAAAAAAATGTTTCTTAAGTCGTATTGTAATATCTCTAAGACATATAATAATGACTCAGGATAACGAAATTGACATCTAATTTAAAATAAAGTTAGTTTAGAGACCTTAAGACCACTTTTTAGACCTTGTCTATATTAGAAGAAACAAGTAGTATTCTCCGTTTTTACGTTGTTTAAAGAGGGATACTAAAAACTAATTGCTATTTATAGACGTAACGGGTCTCTAAACACCTTTAGGGAAAAAATATTTTTGGTTTCCGAATACGCCGAAAACCACTGATATTAAAGGTAATATCCATGGTTTTCGGTACAACTGAGCTTTCAAAAAAAATGTCTCTAAATTCACACTGTAATATCTCTAAGATATAAAATAATAACTCAGGATAACGAAATTAGCATCTGATTTGAAATAAAGATATTTTGAAGACCTTAAGACTACTTTTCTGACATTGTCTATATCAGAGGAAACAAGAAGTATTCTCTGTTTTTACGTTGTTTAAAGACGGATACTAACATCCAATTGCTATTTATTGACGTAACGGGTCTATAAATACCTTTTGGAAAAAAATATCTTTAGTATCCGAATATAGTTGAAAACCGCTGATTTTCAAGGTTATTATCCACGTTTTTCGGGACAACTGGGCCTTGAAATAAAATGTCCCAAAATTCGCACTGTAATATCTCTAAGACATATAATAATGACTCTGAATAATGAAATTTACATCTCATTTGAAATAAAGATAGTTTGGAAACCTAAAGACCACTTTTCAGACCTTGTGTGTATTAGAGAAAACAAGTAGTAATCTCCCTTTTTACGTCGTTTAAAGAGGGATACAAAAAAGCTTTAGGTAAAAATTATTTTTGTTTTCCGAATATTGTTGAAAACCGCTGATTTTGAAGGTTATTATCCACAGTTTTTGGGACAATTGAGCCTTGAAATAAAATGTCTCTAAATTCGTACTATAATATCTCTAAGACTAATAATTATTCGGGATACCAAAATTGACATCTGATTTAAAATAGTGATATTTTGGAGACCATAAGACCACGTATCAAACCTTGTCTGTATTAGAGGAATCAAGTAATAATCTCCGTTTTTACGTCGTTTAAACAAGGATACAAAAAATCAATTGTTATTTATAGACATAACGGGTTTATAAACACCTTTAGGGAAAAATTATTTTTGGTTTCCGAATATTGCTGAAATCGATGATTTTGAAGGTTATTATCCACGGTTTTCGGAACAACTGGGCCTCGTAATAAAATGACTTAAATTCGTACTATAATATCTCTAAGACATATAATAATGACTCACGATAACGAAATTGGCATCTGATTTAAAATATAAAAATTTTATAGAAATTAAGACCACTTTTTAGACCTTGTCTGTCAGAGAAACAAGAAGTATTCTCTGTTTTTACGTGGTTTTAAGAGGGATACTAACATCCAATTGTTATTTATAGACGTAACGCACGGGTCTTTAAATACCTTTAGGGATAAATATTTTTGTATTCCAAATATCGCTGAAAACCGCTGCTTTTAAAGGTTATTATCAACGGGTTTTGGGACAACTGGGCCTTGAAATAAAATGTCTATAACTCGCACTGTAATATCTCTAAGACATATAATAATGACTCAGGATAACGAAACTGACATCTGATTTGAAATACAGATATTTTGGAGACATTAAGACCACTTTTCAAACCTTGTCGGTATCAGAAGAAACAAGAAATATTCTCTATTTTTGCGTTGCTTAAATAGGAATACTAACATCCAATTGCTATTTATAGACGTAACGGGTCTATAAATAACTATAGGGAAAAAATATATTTTGTTTCCGAATGTCGCGGAAAACCGCTGATTTTAAAGATTATTATCCTTGTTTTTCAGGACAACTGGGCCTTGAAAAAAAATATCTCTAAATTTGCAATGTAATATCTCTAAGACATAAAATAATGAATCAAGATAACGAAATTGGTATCTGATTTAAAATACATATATTTTGGAGACATTAAGACCACTTTTAAAACCTTGCCTGTATCAGAGGAAATAAGAAGTATTCTCTGTTTTTACTTTGTTTAAATAAGAATAATAACATCTAATTGTTATTTATAGACGTAACGGGTCTATAAATACATTTAGGAAAAAAATAATTTTGAAGTCCGAATATCGCTGAAAACCTCTGATTTTCATGGTTATTATTATTATCCACGTTTTTCGGGACAACTGGCCTTGAAAAAAAATGTTTCTAAATTCGTACTGTAATATCTCTAAGACATACAATAATGACTTAAGATAACGAAATTGACATCTAATTTAAAATAAAGATAGTTTGGAGACCTTAAGACCACTTTTTAAACCTTGTCTATATTAGAGGAAACAAGTAATATTCTCCGTTTTTACGTTGTTTAAAGAGGGATATTAAAAACCAATTCCTAATTATAGACGTAACGGGTCTATAAACACCTTTAGGGAAAAAAAATTTTTGGTTTCCGAATATCGCTGAAAAACGCTAATTTTGAAGGTAATTATCCACGGTTTTCGGGACAACTGGCTTTGAAATAAAATGTTTATAATTCACATTATAATATCTCTAAGACATATAATAATGACTCAGTATAACGAAATTGATATCTGATTTGAAATAGAGATATTTTGGAGACCTTAAAACAACTTTTCAGACCTTGTATGTATTAGAGGAAACAAGTAATAATCTCCGTTTTTACGTTGTTTAAATAGGGATACTAACCTCCAATTGTTATTTATAGACGTAACAGGTCTATAAATACCTTTAGGGAAAAAATATATTTGGTTTCCGAATATCGCTGAAAACCGCTGATTTTCAAGGTTATTTATTCACGTTTTTCGGGACAACTGGGTCATGAAATAAAATGTCTCTAACTTCGCACAGTAATATTTCTAAGACATGTAATAGTGACTCGGGATAACGAAATTGACATCTGATTTGAAAGAAAGATACTTTGTAGACCTTAAGACCACTTTTCAGACCTTGTCTGTATTATAGGAAAAAAGTAGTTTTCTCCGTTTTTACGTTGTTTAAAGAGGGATACTAAAAAACAATTGTTATTTTTGGTTTCCGTATATTGCTGAAAACCGCTAATTTTGAAGGTTATTATCCACGGTTTTCAGGACAACTGAGCCTTAAAATAAAAGGTTTATAATTCGCACTATAATATCTCTAAGACATATAATAATGACTTAGAATAACGAAATTGACATCTGATTTGAAATAAAGATATTTTGGAGACCTCAAGATCACTTTTCAGACTTTGTATGTATTAGAGGAAACATGTAATCATCTCCGTTTTTATGTTGTTTAAAGAGGGATACTAACATTCAATTGCTATTTGTAAACGTAACGGGTCTATAAATACCTTTAGGGAAAAAATATATTTATAGACGTAACGGGTTTAAAGAAGAATACTAACATCTAATTGTTATTTATAGACGTAACGGGTTTATAAATACATTTAGGAAAAAAATATTTTTGGTTTCCGAATAATGACTCAGGATAACAAAATTGACATCTGATTTAAAATAAAGATTGTTTGGAGAACTTAAGACCACTTTTTAGACCTTGTTTATATTAGAGGAAACAAGTACTAATCTCCGTTTCTTACGTTGTTTAAAAAGGGATACTAAAACCAATTGCTATTTCTAGACGTAACGGGTCTATAATCACCTTTAGGGAAAAATATTTTTTGTTTCCGAATAACGCTGAAAACCGCTAATTTTGAGTGTTATTATCCACGGTTTTCGGGACAACTGGGCCTTGAAAAAAAATGTCTATAAGTCGTACTATAATATCTCTAAGATATATAATAATGACTCAGAATAACGAAAATGACATATAATTTGAAATAGAGATATTTTGGAGACCTTAAGACTACTTTTCAGACCATGTATGTGTTAGAGGAAACAAGTAATAATCTCCGTTTTTTCGTTGTTTAAAGAGGGATACTAACATCCAATTGCTATTTATTTCTATAAATACCTTTAGGGAAAAAAATAATTGTTTTTCAAATATCGCTGACAACCGCTGATTTTAAAGGTTATTATTCACGTTTTTCAGGAAAACTGGGCCGTGGAATAAAATATATCTAAATTCGCACTGTAATATCTCTAAGATATATAATAATGACTCAGGATAACGACATTGACACCTGATTTGAAATAAAGATTGTTTGGAGACCTTAACACCACTTTTCAGACCTTGTCTGTATTAGAGACAACAAGTAGTAATTTCCGTTTTTACGTTGTTTAAAGAGGAATACTAAAACCAATTGCTATTTATAGACATAGCGGGACTATTAACACCTTTAGGGAAAAAATATTTTTGATTTCCGAATATCGCTGAAAACCGCTAATTTTAAAAGTTATTATCCACGGTTTACGGGATAACTGGGCCTTGAAATAAATGTTTATAATTCGCACTATAATATCTCTAAGACATATAATAATGACTCAGAATAACGAAATTGGCATTTGATTTGAAATAGAGATATTTTAGAACCTTAAGACCACTTTTCAGACCTTGTATGTATTAGAGGTAACATGTAATAATCTCCGTTTTTACGTATTTTAAAGAGGGATACAAACATCCAATTGCTATTTATAGACGTAAAATAGAGATATTTTGGAGAACTTAACACCACTTTTTAGACCTTGTATGTATTAGAGGAAACAAGTAATAATCTCCGTTTTTAAGTTGTTTAAAGAGAGATACTAACATCCAATTGCTATTTATAAACGTAACGGGTCTATAAATACCTTTAGGGAAAAATATATTTGGTTTCCGAATATCACTGAAAACCGCAGATTTTCAAGATTATAATCCACGTTTTTCGGGACAACTAGGCTTTGAAATAAAATGTCTATAAATTCGTACTGTAATATCTCTAAGACATATAATAATGACTCAGGATAACGAAATTGAAATCTGATTTGAAATAAAGATAGTTTGGAGACCTTAAGACCACTTTTCACACCTTGTCTGTATTAGAGGAAACAAGTAATAATCTCCGTTTTTACTTTGTATAAAGAGGGATACTAAAACCAATTGCTATTTATATACGTAACGGGTAAATAAAAACCTTTAGGGAAAAAAATATTTTTGGTTTCCGAATATCGCTGAAAATCGCTAATTTTGAAGGTTATTATCCATGATTTTCGGGACAACTGAGCCTTGAAATAAAATGTCTATAATTCGCACTATAATATCTCTAAGACATATAATAATGACTCAGAATAACGAAATTGGCATCTTATTTTAAATAGAGATATTTTGGAGACCTTAAAACTACTTTTCAAACCTTGTCTGTATTAGAGAAAACAAGTAATAATCTCCGTTTTAACGTTGTTTAAAGAGGTATACTAACATACAATTTCTATTTATAGACGTAAAATAGAGATATTTTGGAGACCTTAAGACCACTTTTCAGGCCTAGTATGAATTAGAGAAAACAAGTAATAATCTCTGTTTTTACGTTGTTTAAAGAGGAATACTAACATTGAAATGTTATTTATAAACGTTAGGGGTCTATAAATACCTTTAGGGAAAAATATATTTGGTTTCCGAATATCGCTGAAAATCGCTGTTTTTAAAGGTTATTATCAACGTTTCTCAGGACAACTAGGCCTTGAAAAAAAATGTCTTTAAATTCGCTCTGTTATATCTCTAAGACATATATTAATGACTCAGGTTAACAAAATTTCCATTTGATTTGAATTAAAGATAATTTGGAGACCTTAAGACCACTTTTCAGACCTTATCCGTATCAGATAAAACAAGAAGTAATCTCTATTTTTATGTTGTTTAAAGAGGAATACTAACATTCAATTTCTATTTATAGACGTAACGGGTCTATAAATACCTTTAGGAAAAAATTATTTTTGTTTTCCGAATATCGCTGAAAAGCGATGATTTTCAAGGTTATTATCCACGTTTTTCGGGACAACTGGGCCTTGAAATAAAATGTCTCTAAATTCGCACTGTAAAATGACTAATATCTCTAAGATATATAATAATGACTCAGAATAACAAAATTGGCATCTGATTTGAAATACATATATTTTGGAGACATTAAGACCACTTTTTAAACCTTGTCGGTATTAGAGGAAACAAGAAGTATTCTCTATTTTTGCGTTGTTTAAATAGGAATACTAACATCCAATTGCTATTTCTAGACGTAACGGGTCTATAAACACCTTTAAGGAAAAAATATTTTTTGCTTCCGAATATCGCTGAAAACCGCTAATCTTGAAGAATATTGTCCACAGTTTTTGGGACAACTGGGCCTTGATATAAAATGTCTATAATTCGCACTATAATATCTCTAAGACATCTAATAATGACTCGGAATAACGAAATTGGCATCTGATTTGAAATAGAGATAATTTGGAAACATTAAAACCACTTTTCATACCTTGTATGTATTAGAGGAAACTAGTAATAATCTCCATTTTTAAGTTGTTTAAAGAGGGATACTAACATCCAATTGCTATTTATAGACGTAACGCGTCTATATATAGCTTTAGGGAAAAAATATATTTGTTTCCCGAATATCGCTGAAAACCGCTGATTTTCAAGGTTATTATTCTCGTTTTTCTGGACAACTGGGCCATGAAATAAAATGTCTCTAAATTCGCACTGTAATATCTCTAAGACATATAATAATGACTCAGGATAACGTAATTGGCTTCTGATTTGAAATAAATATATTTTGGAGACCTTAAAACCACTTTTCAAACCTTGTTGTATGTATTAGAGGAAACAAGTAGTAATCTCCGTTTTTACGATGTTTAAAGAGGGATATTATCATCCAATTGCTTTTTATAGACGTAACGGGTCTATAAATACCTTTAGGGAAAAAATATATTTGGTTTCCGTGTATCGCTGAAAACCATCGATTTTCAAGGTTATTATCCACGGTTTTCGGGACAACTGGGCTTTGAAACAAAATTTCTCTAAATTTGCAATGTAATATCTATAAGACATGTAATATTGACTCAGGATAACGAAACTGTCATCTCACTTGAAATAAAGATAATTTGGAGACCTTCAGACTACTTTTTAAACTTTGTCTACATTAGAAGAAACAACTAGTTTTCTTCGTTTTTAAATTGTTTAAAAATGGATAGTAACCTTCAATTATTATTTATATACGTAAAGGATCTATAAATTCCTATAATAAAAAATATTTTTCGTTTCCGAATATCGCTGAAAATCGCTGATTTTCAAGGTTATTACCAACATTTTTCGGGACAAGTGGGCCTGGAAAAAAATGTCTCTAAATTCGCATAACAATTTCTCTAAGACATATAATAATGACTCAGGATAATGAAATTGACATTTGAATTGAAATAAAAGTAGTTTGGAGACCTTAAGACCACTTTTCAGACCTTATCTGTATTAGAGGTAACAAGTAGTAATCTTCGTTTTTACGCTGTTTAAAGAGGGATACTAAAATCAATTGCTATTTATAACGTAACGAGTCTATAAACACCTTTAGGGAAAAAATATTTTTGGTATCCCAATAATGCTGAAAACGGCTGATTTTCAAGGTTATTAATCCACGTTTTTCGGGACAACTGGGCCTTGAAATAAAATGACTCTAAATTCGCACTGTATTATATATAAGATATATAATAATGACTCAGGATAACGAAATTGTAATCTCACTTGAAATAAAGATAAATTGGAAACCTTATGACCACTTTTCAGACCTTGTCTGTATTAGAAGAAACAAGTAGTATTGTTGGTTTTTACATTGTTTAAAGAGGGATACTAACATCCAAATTCTATTTATAAACGTAACGTGTCTATAAATACTTTTAATAAAAAATATTTTTGGTTTCCGAATATTACTGAAAATCGTTGATTTTGAAGGTTATTTTCCACGATATTCAGGACAACTGGGCTTGAAATAAAATGTCTCTAAATTCGCACTGTAATATCTGTAAGACATATAATAATGATTCATGATAAAAATTTTGCATCTGTTTAAGAATAAAGATAATTTTGAGACCTTAGGATCAAATTTCAGACATTGTGTGTATTAGAAATAGAATTAGTATTCTCCGTTTTTACGTTGTTTAAAGAGGTTACTAACATCCAATTGCTATTTATAGACATAACGGGTCTATTAATACCTTTAGGGAAAAGATATTTTTGTATTCCAAATATCGCTGAAAACTTCTGATTTTAAAGGTTATTATTATCTACGGTTTTCGGGACAACTGAGTCTTGAAATAAAATGTCCATAACTCGCACTGTAATATCTCTAAGACATATAATAATGACTCAGTATAACGAAATTGACATCTGATTTGAAATACAGATATTTTGGAGACATTAAGACCACTTTTCAAACCTTGTTGGTATTAGAGGAAACAAGAAGTATTCTCTATTTTTGCGTTGTTTAAATAGGAATACTAACATCCAATTGCTATTTATAGACGTAACGGGTTTATAAATAACTTTAGGGAAAAATTATATTTGGTTTCCGAATATCGCTGAAAACTGCTGATTATAAAGATTATTATCCACGTTTTTGGGACAACTGGGCCTTGAAAAAAAATGTCTCTAAATTTGCACTGTAATATCTTTAAGACATATAATAATGACTCAGTATAACGAAATTGACATCTGATTTGAAATACAGATATTTAGGAGACATTAAGACCACTTTTCAAACCTTGTCGGTATTAGAGGAAACAAGAAGTATTCTCTATTTTTGCGTTGTTTAAATAGGAATACTAACATCCAATTGCTATTTATAGATGTAACGGTTTTATAAATAACTTTAGGGAAAAAATATATTTGGTATTCGAATATTGCTGAAAACTGCTGATTATAAAGATTATTATCCACGTTTTTGGGACAACTGGGCCTTGAAAAAAAATGTCTCTAAATTTGCACTGTAATATCTCTAAGACATAAAATAATGACTCAGAATAACAAAATTGGTATCTGAATTGAAATACATATATTTTGGAGACATTAAGACCACTTTTCAGACCCTATTTGTATCAGAGGAAACAAGAATTATTCTCTGTTTTTACGTTGTTTAAAGAAGAATACTAACATCTAATTGTTATTTATAGACGTAACGGGTCTATAAATACATTTAGGAAAAAAATATTTTTGGTTTCCGAATAATGACTCAAGATAACCAAATTGACATCTGATTTGAAATAAAGATAGTTTGTAGACCTTAAGAGTTAAGACCACTTTTTAGACCTTGTGTATATTAGAGGAAACAAGTAGTTATCTCCGTTTTTACATTGTTTAAAAAGGGATACTAAAAACCATTTGCTTTTTATTTCTATAAATACCTTTAGAGAAAAAATATATTTGTTTTTCGAATATCGCTAAAAACCGCTGATTTTCAAGGTTATTATTCACGTTTTTCGGGACAACTGGGCCATGAAATAAAATGTATCTAAATTTGCATTATAATATCTCTAAGACATATAATAATGGCTCAGGATAACGAAATTGGCATCTGATTTAAAATAAAGATAGTTTGGAAACCTTAACACCACTCTTGAGACCTTGTCTCTATTAGAGGAAACAAGTGGTAATCTCCGTTTTTATGTTGTTTAAAGAGGGATACTAAAACCAAATGCTATTTATAGACGTAACGGGTCTATATACACCTTTAGGGAAAAAATATTTTTGGTTTCCGAATATCGCTGAAAACCGCTAATTTTGAAAGTATTATTCACGGTTTTCGGGACAACTGGGCCTTGAAATAAAATGTTTATAATTCGCATTATAATATCTCTAAGACATATAATAATGCTCATGATAACGAAATTGACATCTGATTTGAAATAGAGATATTTGGGAGACTTTAAGACCACTTTTCAGACCTTGTATGTATTAGTGGAAACATGTAATAATCTACGTTTTTACGTTGTTTAAAAAGAGATACTAACATCCAATTGCTATTTATAGACGTAAAATAGAGATATTTTGGAGACATTAAGACCACTTTTCAGACCTTGTATGTATTAGAGAAAACAATTAATAATCTTCGTTTTTACGTTGTTTAAAGAGAGACATAACGAAATTGGCATCTGATTTGAAATGAAGATAGTTTGGAGACCTTAATAACACTTTTCAGACCTTGTCTCTATTAGAGAAAACAAGAAGTATTCTCTATTTTTATGTTGTTTAAAGAGGAATACTAACATCCAATTGATATTTATAGACGTAACGGGTCTATAAATAGCTTTATGAAAAAAAAAATTTGATTTCCGAATATCGCTGAAAACCGCTGATTTTAAAGGTTATTATCCACGGTTTTCGGGACAATTGAGCCTTGAAATAGAATGTCTCTAAATTCGCACTGTAATATCTCTAAGACATATAATAATAACTCAGGATAAGCAAATTGGCATCTGATTTAAAATAGAAATATTTTGGAGACCTTAAGACCACTTTTCAAACCTTTTATGTATTAGAGGAAACAAGTAGTAATCTCCGTTTTTACGGTTTTTAAAGAGGGATACTAACATACAATTGCTATTTATAGACGTAATGGGTCTATAAATACCTTTATGAAAAAAATATATTTGGTTTCCGTATATCGCTGAAAACCGCTGATTATCAAGGTTATTATCCACGGTTTTCGAGACAACTAGGCCTTGAAATAAAATTATTCTAAATTTGCATTGTAATATCTATAAGACATGTAATAATGACTCAGGATAACGAAATTGGCATCTCACTTGAAATAAAAATAATTTGGAGACTTTTAGACTACTTTTCAAACCTTGTCTACATTAGAAGAAACAAGTAGTTTTCTTCGTTTTTACATTGTTTAAAAAAGGATACTAACATCCAATTGCTATTTATATACGTAAAGGATCTATAAATTTCTTTAATAAAAAATATTTTTCGTTTCCGAATATCGCTGAAAAATCGCTGATTTTCAAGGTTATTATCCACGTTTTTCGGGACAAGTGGGCCTTGAAAAAAATGTCTCTTAATTCGCACTACAATTTCTCTAAGACATATAATAATGACTCAGGATAACGAAATTGACATTTGATTTGAAATAAAAGTAGTTTGGAGACTTTAAGACCACTTTTCAGACCTTATTTGTATTAGAGAAAACAAGTAGTAATCTTCGTTTTTACGCTGTTGAAAGAGGGATACTAAAACCTATTGTTATTTATAACGTAACGAGTCTATAAACATCTTTAGGGAAAAAATATTTTTGGTTTCCGAATATTGTTGAATACCGCTAGTTTTGAAGGTTATTATCCACGGTTTTCGGGAAATATGGGTCTTGAAATAAAATGTTAATAATTCGCACTATAATATCTCTAAGAAATATAATGATGACTGAGAATAACGAAATTGGCATCTGATTTGAAATAGAGATATTTTTGAGACCTTAAGACCACTTTTCAGACATTGTATGTATTAGAGGAATGAGGAAACAAGTAATAATCCCCGTTTTTATGTTGTTTAAAGAGCAATACTAACATCCAATTGCTATTTATAGACGTAACGGGTCTAGAAATATCTTTAGGGAAAAAATATATTTGGTTTCCGAATATCGTTCAAAACCGCTGATTTTCAAGGTTATTATCCACGATTTTTGGGATATCTATAAGATTTCTCTAAATTCGCACTGTAATATCTATAAGACATATAATAATGACTCAGGATAACGAAATTGACATCTCACTTGAAATAAAGATAATTTGGAGACCTTAAGACCACTTTTCAGACCTTGTCTGTATTAGAAGAAACAAGTAGTATTCTCCGTTTTTACATTGTTTAAAGAGAGATACTAAACTCCAATTGCTATTTATAAACGTAACGGGTTTATAAATAACTTTAATAAAAAATATTTTTGGTTTCCGAATATCACTGAAAATCGTTGAATTTGAAGGTTATTTATTATCCACGATTTTTAGGACAACTGGGCTTGAAATAAAATGTCTCTAAATTCGCAATGTAATATCTTTAAGACATAAAATAATGACTCAGGATAACGAAATTTGCATCTGTTTTGAAATAAAGATAGTTTGTAGACCTTATGACCACTTTTCAGACATTGTGTGTATTAGAGGAAACTAGTAGTATTCTCCGTTTTTACGTTGTTTAAAAAGTGATACTAAAACCAATTGCTATTTCTAGACGTAACGGTTTAATAAACACCTTATTTTCAAGGTTATTATCCACGATTTTCAGGACAACTAGGCCATTAAATAAAATGTCTCAAAATTCGCAATATAATATATCTAAGATATATAATAATGACTCAGGATAACGAAATTGGCATCTAATTTGAAATAAAGATATTTTGGAGACCGTAAGACCACTTTGCAGACCTTGTTTATATTAGAGGAAACATGTAGTAATCTCGTTTTTACGTTGTTTAAAGAGAGATACAAAAAACCAATTACTAATTATAG
Source organism: Heliosperma pusillum (assembly GCA_022085475.1). NCBI lineage: Eukaryota > Viridiplantae > Streptophyta > Magnoliopsida > Caryophyllales > Caryophyllaceae > Heliosperma > Heliosperma pusillum. The sequence continues at coordinate 37,188 of JAIUZE010012963.1, forward strand.
ATGTAACGGGTCTATGAAAACCTTTAGGGAAAAAAATATTTTTGGTTTCCGAATATTGCTGAAAACCGCTGATTTTGAAAGTTATTATTCACAGTTTTCGGGACAACTGGGCCTTGAAAAGAAATGTCTCTAAATTCGTAGTGTAATATTTCTAAGCCATATAATTAGACCTGGAAAAAGCAACTCGACCCGATTGACCCGACCCGAATGATCCGACCCGTGACCCAAAGTAAACCCGAACTACAACACCTTAATGTAACCCGAAACCCGATTGGACCCGACCCGACCCGAACATGACCCGATCTTTCTTGACCCGTAAGTGACCCGACCCGAAAATAACCCGATTCAAAATCACTCAACCCGAAAATGACCCGACAAAACATAACTTTAATTGAACAAAAAAGACTTAAAATTGCCTTTTGTATCTTATTCTTTGACCCGAAAATGACCCGACCCGAAAGAACCTGACCCGGTTGACCCGAAACGGACCTGACAACAAACCCGAAACCCGAAATGACCCGACCCGACCCGAATTAACCCGAAATCAACGAGAGACCCGAACTAATCCGACCCTAACTGGCCCGACCCGAACCCGATCCGATTGACCTGTTTGCCAGGTCTACATATAATAATGACTCAGGGTAACGAAATTGATATCTGATTTAAAATAAAGATAGTTTGGAGACCTTTAGAGTTATGACCACTTTTAAGAACTTGTCTATATTAGAGAAAAGAAATAGTAATCTACGTTTTTACGTTGTTTAAAGAGAGGTACTAAAAACTAATTGCTATTTATAGACGTAACGGGTCTCTAAACAACTTTAAGGAAAAATATTTTTGGTTTCCGAATATCGCTGAAAACCGCTAATTTTGAAGTTATTTATTCTCCACGGATTTCGGGACAACAGGGCCTTGAAATAAAATGTCTCTAAATTCGCACTATAATTTCCCTAAGACATATAATAATGACTCAGAATAACGAAATTGACATCTGATTTGAAATAGAGATATTTTGGAGTCCTAAAGACCACTTTTCAGACCTTATATGTATTACAGGAAACAAGTTATATTCTATGTTTTTACGTTGTTTAAATAGGGAAACTAACTTCCAATTGCTATTTATAAAGGTAACAGGTCTATAAATACCTTTAGGGAAAAAAAAATTTGGTTTCCGAATTTCGCTGAAAACCGCTGGTTTTCAAGGTTATTATCCACGATTTTCAGGACAACTAGGCCTTAAAATAAAATGTCTCTAAATTCGAACTGTAATATCTCTAACACATATAATAATGACTCAGGATAACGAAATTGGCATCTAAAACCACTTTTCAGGCCTTGTCTCGATTAGAGGAAACAAGTAGTAATCTTCGTGTTTATGTTGTTTGAAGACGGATACTAAAACCAATTGCTATTTATAGACTTAACGGTTCTATGAATAACTTTAGGGAAAAAATGTTTTTGGTTTCCGAATATCACTGAAAACCGTTGATTTTGAAGGTTATTATCCACGGTTTTCGGGACAACTGGGGCTTGAAATAAAATGTTTTTTAATTCGCATTATGATTTCTCTAAGTCATATAATAATCATTTAGGATAACGAAATTTGCATCTGATTTGAAATAAATATAGTTTGAAGACCTTATGCCCACTTTTCAGACAATGTGTGTATTAGGAAAACAATTGGTATTCTCCGTTTTTGCGTTGTTTAAAGAGGATACTAACATTCAATTTCTATTTATAGACGTAACGAGTCTATAATGCCTTTAGGGAAAAAATATTCTTAGATTTCGAATACCGCTGAAAACAGCTGGTATTAAAGGTTATTTATTATCCACGGTTTTCGGGACAACTGAGCCTTAAAATAAAATGTCTCTAAATTCAAACTGTAATTTCTCTAAGACATATAATAATGACCCAGGATAACGAAATTTGCATCTGATTTGAAATAAACATAGTTTGGAGGCCTTGAGACCACTTTTCAGACATTTTGTGTATTAGATGAAACAAGTAGTATTCTCCGTTTTTACGTTGTTTAAAGAGGGATAAAAACATCTAATTGCCATTTATAAACGTAACGGGTCTATAAATACGATTAGGAAAATATTTTTGGATTCCAAATATCGCTGAAAACCACTGATTTTAGATGTTATTATGCACGGTTTTCGGGACAACTGAGCCTTGAAATAAATTATCTCTAAATTTGAAGTATAATATCTCTAAGACATTTAATAACGACTTAGGATATTGAAATTGGCCTCTCATTTGAAATAAAGATAATTTGAAGATCTTAAGATCACTTTTCAAACCTTGAATGTATTAGAGGAAAAACAAGTAGTATTATCCGTTTTTACGTTGTTTAAAGAGGGATACTAACATCCAATTGCTATTAATAGACGTAACGGTTCTAAAAATACCTTTAGGGAAAAAATATTTTTGGATTCCGATTATCTATGAAAACGCTGATTTTCAAGGTTATTATCCACAGTTTTCGGGGCAACTGGGCTTTGAAATAAAATATCTCTAAATTCGCACTGTAATATCTCTAAGACATATAATAATGACTCAGGATAACAAAATTTGCATCTGATTTGTACTAAGGATATTTTGGAGACCTTAAGATCACTTTTCAGACCTTGTCTTTATTAGAGGAAACAATTAGTAATCTCCGTTTTTACGTTGTTTAAAGAAGGATACTAACATCCAATTGTTATTTATAGACGTAATGGGTCTATAAATATCTTTAGGGAAAAAATATTTTTGGTTTTCCGAATATCGCTGTAAACCACTGGTATTCTACGTTATTATCCACGATTTTTGGGACAACTGGCTTTGAAACAAAATGTCTCTAAATTCGTACTGTAAAATCTCTTAGACATACTTCTATAATAAAGACTCAGGATAACGAAATTTGCATCTGATTTGAAATAAAGATATTTTGGAGAACTTAAGAACACTTTTCAGACCTTGTCTTTATTAGAGGAAACAAATAGTAATCTCCGTTTTGACGTTGTTTAAATAAGGATACTAACATCAAATTGCTATTTATAGACGTAACGGGTCTATAAATACCTTTAGGGAAAAAATATTTTTGATTTCTGAATATCGCTGAAAACCGCTGATAGCCCGCAAGCCTACGGACAAGCGCACTGGTTTAAATTAGGCGGATATGGATAACCCTAGAAAGCCCGCAAACGATCATCTCTATTTGAAATTGCCTTAATATTTTGATCGAGACTCCGAAAAAGTACTTTTCTGGATCTAGTATAGCTAGACAAATGACTTTCCTTTTTCGACTCATGGTCCGCTGTTTAGCATCTTGAACTAGCCATCCCATTCCCGAGCAAAGGCAGCCACCCCCTATCCAATACATACCCGGATAGGTAAAATAAAGGTCAAAATGCCCGATTAGCCATGTGAACCCGAATTGTTTGGCTCGGGGTTAGCCATTTCGTTTTTAATGTTTTTGTTTTGTTGATTATATGTTTAATTTCATTGTATTTCCTTGCATATTAACCGATCATTCAAAGCTCATATTGTATTTTATATATAGGTCTACATATAATACATATATCATGGTTGTAGAATGAGAGTGATATAGAACACATTCCTTAGATAATATCTGAAAGATTTAATTTCAAGTGCACTATAAATGGAAGATAATAATATGATTAAAAAAAATGTTAAGAAAAACATGGCGAAGAAAGATTAATCAAGATGGTTGTATACTTGTATATGTTAGGAGAGATAGTCCAACAAGACTCTAATAAATATATTACAAATTTTTATTTCAAATAGATGTATTTGTCCTAAGGTTAAGATGAGTTTAATTAAACTCATTTATATAAATAAGACAAACATATTATCATTCCTATAAATAATACTTTTGTCTTATCTATACAAGTGAAATATTACTTGATCTCATTATATAAACTTGACGTCATTTTCGGCAAAATAACACAAATTAGAGATTAATTTACTATAGGTGCTCAGGTGCTCAACCATTGTTTATCATTCGACTCTTTCTTGTTGTCTTTAGCTCCAGAGCAGTTAGCGGGAAACCAAAAAAAATTGAATAAATTTCTGAAAACTTTGCGCCATATTTGTGCTTTATTTATGTGTCATTGTCATTAACACTTCCCCATAACCACCATCCTCTTTCTATTCTCTTATTTCTAACTAATAACCTGGCCAATCGTACATTCAACGTAGTAAATCTCTTAAGCAGGTTAACCTGGTCGGATTTGGATCGAGTCAGGTTGAATTAGATCATCTTCCGGATTTGCAAGTTATTGGATCAGATCAAGTTTGATCGATTCATATTAGTTCAAGCAAATTCTGTAAGTTTAATTTATTACTTAAACATGTATATTCTAATTACAATACGAATATACGATAATGAAGGCGGAAGCGATAAATAAAGATCGAGAATTAAAACCTCCAGCCATTGCTTAAAGGTATTCCTGAACAGCTTTTTACCAAATTCCGATTGCTAAAAACCCGTCTCCGTTTGCCTTTTCACTGATTTCAGTTCCAAACCCTCCTTCTCACTGATATAGATGGTGTATTTTTTTTTAAGGGAGAGTAGGTTTAGTGACCTTGTTAATCAGAGATTATGATGTATTTATACTGATTTTTCCATCAAAAATCAGTTGCAAAAATAGAGGAATGAGTGGAGTCAACTGAAGGAAAATGGGAGACAAAATAGGGCAGTTTTAAGTCCATGGTTTTACTGCCAAAAATAATGGGCCATAAAATAGGGACATTTATAAAACTGAAATTAATAATATTGTTAATATTATTACCTGATTAATTATAAATATCCAACATTCTCCCACTTGGCCCATTTAAGCAAAAGAAACTTCATGTACGAATCATAGCGACGAATTCTCTGGAGCGAGAACTAATCTTCCATGTATTACGATACACTTAGTCTCTTACCACTCACACTTAACTTAATGAATAAACCATATGTTTATTCTAGGTCAAAACATAATGATATTTCTCAATAAAAAAAAAAAAAAAAAAACCAAAGTATGTACGTACATAATCCAAATGAGAAAAATCCAACTAAATGAAAGGTTATAAAATAATATAAATGAATGTATCACAATATGGGACCAAGTCCCATACTCACTACATGACCCTTGAAACCTGTAGGTGGCATGCCTTTAGTCAAGGGATCGGCAATCATCAATTCAGTCCTAATGTGTTCTATGATCACTTTCTTTTCCTGAACACGTTCTTTTATGGCTAGATATTTAATGTCGATGTGTTTACTTCGACTTCCACTCCTATTGTTCTTCGCCATAAACACAACAGCTGAATTATCACAATACATTCGAATAGGACGACTAATAGAGTCAACAACTCTTAGTCCAGATATGAAACCTTTTAACCATACACCATGTGAGGTAGCCTCAAAACAAGAAACGAACTCGGCCTTCATAGTAGAAGTGGCTGTCAATGTCTGCTTAGTACTCCTCCAGGATACAGCTCCGTCAGCTAGCATAAACACATATCCTGATGTGGATTTTCGTGAATCAATGCAGCCAGCAAAGTCTGAGTCGGAGTACCCCACCACTTCAAGACTGTCAGTCCGTCTATACATAAGCATGTAATCTTTAGTACCCTGAAGGTATCTCAACACTTTCTTTGCAGCCTTCCAGTGATCGATGCCTGGGTTACTCTGATATCTGCCTAATACTCCAACAACATATGCAATGTCAGGTCTGGTACAGACTTGAGCATACATGATGCTACCAACTGCTGAAGCATAAGGAACATTTTTCATTTGTTCCCTTTCAAAATCATTCCTTGGACACTGGTCTAAACTGAATCGGTCACCTTTCACAATAGGTGCTACACTTGGTGAACAATCTTTCATTCTGAATCTTTCAAGTACCTTGTTGATATAGGCTTCTTGAGACAAACCCAAAATGCCTCGAGATCTATCTCTATGAATCTTAATGCCAATGACATAAGATGCCTCGCCCATATCTTTCATATCAAAGTTATTTGAAAGAAATTGTTTCACCTCATATAGCAACCCCTTATCATTGGTTGCTAGCAAAATGTCATCCACATATAATACAAGGAAACAGATCTTACTCCCACCGACCTTAAGGTATATGCATTGATCCATGATATTTTCCTCAAAACCAAATGAAGAAATCACTTCATGGAACTTCTTATACCACTGACGGGAGGCTTGTTTCAAACCGCATATGGATTTATTTAGCTTACAAACCAAATGGTCACCATCTTTAGAGGAGAATCCTTCAGGTTGTTTCATATAAACCTCTTCCTCTAAATCCCCATTCAGAAATGCCGTTTTCACATCCATCTGATGTAGCTCGAAGTCAAAATGAGCTACTAATGCCATGATTACTCGAAGAGAATCTTTCTTTGATACAGGAGAGAATGTCTCCGTGTAGTCGATTCCTTCTCTTTGAGTGAACCCTTTAGCAACGAGTCTTGCCTTATGTCTCTCGATGTTGCCAAGTGAATCTTTCTTAGTCTTAAAGACCCACTTGCATCCAATGGTTTTTACACCATCGGGCAACTCGACGAGATCCCAAACCCGATTAGATGCCACTGAGTTCATTTCATCTTTCATAGCATCCATCCATAAGTTTGAATCTGTAGAACTTATGGCTTGTGAAAATGACATAGGATCATTATCAGCTCCAACTGTGCAATCCGATTCTTGTAGATATACTTCATAGTCGTCAGAAATAGCCGATCTCCTTTCTCGAATAGATCTTCTTAATGGAATTTGTTCAACCTCACGGTGAACTTCTTCCTCGTTATGATCCACCCTATTTTGTGGAATTTCTGTATTTGGCTGTTGAACCTGCGGTCGAACTTCAGGACCATGAACAATAACCAACCTGTCACTTAAAACAGAGGGTGAAGCTTCATGTTGATCCTTTTCAGGCTCAACTTCTATAGTACTCCCACTAATCAAGTCATTCTCTAGAAATTTTGCATTTCTATATTCCACAATCCTGGTGCTATGAGACGGACAATAAAACCTATAATGAAATACCCACTAATAGTCCTCGGATCTAGTTTCTTTTCTTGTGGGTTGTAAATTCTCACCTCAGACGGACATCCCCAAATGCGTATATGTTGCAAACTCGGTTTCCAACCTTTGAATAACTCAAAAGGTGTCTTTGAGACAGCCTTGGAAGGAACCCGGTTTAATATATATGCAGCCGTCTTTAAAGCATCAACCCACAAAAATGATGGAAGTTTAACATTACTTCTCATACTACGCACCATCTCAATTAATGTCCGATTCCTTCTTTCTGCTAAATCATTCTGATCTGGAGAACCAGACATAGTGTATTGGGCAACAATCCCATGCTCTAGAAGAAATTTAGCAAATGGACCAGGTGCTTGTCCATTCTCAGTGTATCTACCATAGTACTCACCAACTCTATCTGATCTCACGATTTTAATGTGCTTACCACATTGTTTCTCTACTTCAGCTTTAAACAATTTAAAAGCATCAAAGGCTTCGTCTTTGGAACGAAGTAAGTAAATATACATATATCGTGAATAATCATCAATAAAGGTGATGAAATATTTCGGATCTTTAGCGTTCATGTCCGGACAACATATATCCGTGTGTATGATCTCTAATAGGTCAGAACTCCTCTTAGCACCTTTCTTAGACTTGTTAGTTTGCTTTCCCTTAATGCAACTAACACAAGTGTCAAAGTCGGTAAAGTCTAAAGTACCAAGTACCCCTTCCTTTACCAATCTCTTAACTCTCTCAATGGAGATGTGTCCCAATCTCCGGTGCCATAGCATAGAGGACTCCTCATTCATAATACATCTTTTTAAACCAGTATTAACATGCATAGTGTTTTGAGTGGTATCATTTTGTAAATAAAGACGATATAAATTATCAGACAAAATACCATAAGCAATAACTTCAGAATTTCTGCAAATACTAAAACCAGAATTCGAAAAATTAAAGGTAAATCCGAACGGTACAAGTCTTGAAATTGAAATTAAATTCCGAGCAAAATTCGGAACATAAAATGTCTTATCCAAAACCAAAACAAAACCACTACTTAATACTAAACTGCATGTCCCTATGGCCTCCACGTTCGAGCCTATCTGGTTGCCTGAATAGATAGAGCTTTCACTTGCCACTGGTTTCCGCAGGTTTGTCATACCCTGCAAGGTATTCGAAACATGAATTGTAGTACCAGAGTCAATCCACCAAGTATTATGAATAACATTAACCATATTAGATTCATAACAAACAAACGTATGAAAATTACCTTTCTTTTTAAGCCAAGCCTTGAACTTTATGCAGTCTTTCTTCATATGTCCCTTCTTTTTACAGAAGAAACATGAAGACTCCTTCTTAATAGTCGGCTCAACAGACATCTTACCCTTTTCCCTTATCCTTATGGTGACCCTTCTTAGTACTAGATGATTCTTTATTAGTACTAGTAGTTAGGTTCACCTTTTCGCCCTCTTCCATCAATAGCCTCCCCTCTTCTTGAACACACATGGTCATAAGTTCATTAAGTGACCACTTTTCCTTATGTGTGTTGTAAGAGATTTTGAATAGGGCATACTGTGACGGAAGATTGCACAATATATAATGTACTAGGAAAGAATCGGACATGGTAACTTCCAATACTTTAAGTCGGGCTGCAATGTCCCTCATGCGCATGATAAAATCACGCACCCCTTTAGTGTCATTTAGCTTCAAAGATGTGAATTGCATGATCAAGGTACTCGCAAGAGCCTTATCGGAAGTTTCGAATTGTTCGTCGATTGCCTTAAGAAGATTCCTTACATTCGTGTGATGTTCGACGGACCCACGGATACTAGCACTCAATTTTGTTTTTATAAAAAGCAAGCAAATACGATTGGATTCCTCCCACTGATTTCGAGCATCAACTTCTGTAGGAGTGCTAGTTGCCGTTACTTTAGGGGGTTCGTCATGATGTATAGCATAATCGTAACGTACGAATCCCAAATGCAAAAGAATTCTTTCCTTCCAAACCTTGAAATTATCACCAGTTAAATCAGGAATTTCAATTTTCAAATCAAAAGTTCCAACAGGTAAAATTTCTGCAAATTAATATATACATTCTTAGTAACAGAAAAATATTGAGACTAAACTTTATCACAACTTACCAATGTAAATCATGCTCATATAAACCTAGTGACATAAAACTTGCCTGTGGGCTAAAGTATACTCAAATTAGATTCATAAAAAATAAAAACAAACTTTAAACTTTATGATGAAACTATCAAATCATATTCAATTCTTAACTCCTGTGGGTAGATCAAGAAACATGACTTAATATATCACCCTAATTAATCATACAAATATAATAAGATTCCTGTGGGTAAGTCTCATAATATTACGTATATTTAATTACAATATATGTCTAGTTCCACATGTGATTACAAATAAAAATTTAGTCAATTAGAGATGCTGTGGCTACTCCCTAACTAATAAATTTAAAATCACTTGACATTTAAAAATTTTATATACCAACATTAATGTATATAAAATCTACTATCTTATCAAAATATGGTATACATGTATAACACATGTCAGAAAAGTTATACATCATACAATAAAAAATTACTGTACTTAACAAGGGCTGCAAACCTCGTATATGAAACAATTCAATTTCAATGAAAAAAAAAATTAAAAAATAAAAAATAAAGGAACACAGTTGTACTCTATATGCTCATTATTTGTTCAAAGTAGAGGAATGGTATCAAGGGTCAAAGTCGAATATAGACAGATTTTTATGATCAGACCATGTGATAAGGACAACAAAGTCACCCAAAAGACCATATATACACCATTAGATAAATCACATAATCCATAGATATTACTTTATCAAACCATGTGAATCACTCTAACAAAACACACTGACATGTTGACATACTTTTGTTATATAAAGGACAATCACATTTATCAACTAGTATTTCAGAAGACAAATAAAAGCAATGAACATCTTCAACCTCACGATATCCCACAAACCCGACTATAAAAAAAAATCCAGTTTCCAAAAGCTTTCAATAGAAAATGAATAAATGATAATTCCATATCTAATTTTCAACCACAAACGAAACTAGATTTCAATAAGCCAATAAACCAACTATCAAAAGGTTAATTCCAGTTTCCGACGGAAAAACGAAAACAACAGATTCATTATATCAAATGACGGAAAAATTGAAGTCGGAAATTCAACAAGCAAGGCAAAGGCGATTACTCGCTCTGATACCAAATGTAAGTTTAATTTATTACTTAAACATGTATATTCTAATTACAATACGAATATACGATAATGAAGGCGGAAGCGATAAATAAAGATCGAGAATTAAAACCTCCAGCCATTGCTTAAAGGTATTCCTGAACAGCTTTTTACCAAATTCCGATTGCTAAAAATCCGTGTCCGTAATACCGTCTCTGTTTGCCTTTTCACTGATTTCAGTTCCAAACCCTCCTTTTCACTGATATAGATGGTGTATTTTTCTTAAGGGAGAGTAGGTTTAGTGACCTTGTTAATAAGAGATTATGATGTATTTATACTGATTTTTCCATCAAAAATCAGTTGCAAAAATAGAGGAATGAGTGGAGTCAACTGAAGGAAAATGGGAGACAAAATAGGGCAGTTTTAAGTCCATGGTTTTACTGCCAAAAATAATGGGCCATAAAATAGGGACATTTATAAAACTGAAATTAATAATATTGTTAATATTATTACCTGATTAATTATAAATATCCAACAAATTCGGGTTACGGGGATGCTCGAGTGTCGGAGCGGGAACGAGTTAGGCTGGTTGGATTGGGTCAATTTTATCCACTCTAAATGTCCATTCTTAACAAATGGCTAAAATGCTAAATTTTCACTTGAGTGTAATCATGGTAAAATCAATTGACCAAACCTACCACCTATTGTAAGTGTCGGAGCAGGTATGGGTTAGACTATTTGAGTCTGTTCAATTTCATCCAGTCTAAATGTCTAGTTGGCAATTCGGGTTACGGGGATGCTCATTTATCCGGGGGCGAGGTCTGGTTACTGTGGTTAGGCTAGTTGAATCGGGTCAATAAAAAGAACTGGTCCATTCTTAACAAATGGCTACTTTATCACTTGAGGGAAGTCATGATTCATTTGATTGATTAAGGCTACCCACCTATTGTAAGTGTCGGAGCAGGTATGGGTTAGACTATTTGAGTCTGTTCAATTTCATCCAGTCTAAATGTCTAGTTGGCAATTCGGGTTACGGGGATGCTCATTTGTCCGGGGGCGAGGTCTGGTTACTGTGGTTAGGCTAGTTGAATCGGGTCAATAAAAAGAACTAGTCCATTCTTAACAAATGGCTACTTTATCACTTGAGGGAAGTCATGATTCATTTGATTGATTAAGGCTACCCACCTATTGTAAGTGTCGAGCAGGTATGGGTTAGACTATTTGAGTCTGTTCAATTTCATCCAGTCTAAATGTCTAGTTGGCAATTCGGGTTACGGGGATGCTCATTTGTCCGGGGGCGAGGTCTGGTTACTGTGGTTAGGCTAGTTGGATCGGGTCAATAAAAAGAACTAGTCCATTCTTAACAAATGGCTACTTTATCACTTGAGGGAAGTCATGATTCATTTGATTGATTAAGGCTACCCACCTATTGTAAGTGGGCGAGGTCTGGTTACTGTGGTTAGGCTAGTTGAATCGGGTCAATAAAAAGAACTAGTCCATTCTTAACAAATGGCTACTTTATCACTTGAGAGAAGTCATGATTCATTTGATTAATTAAGGCTACCCACCTATTGTAAGTGGGTGTTGGCTTAACTCAAAAACAGATACATATACTTGTTACATAATTGCTACCTCTCCGATGTGGGATTACGTTTTTGATGCTTCAGAAATAACAGGTTTAGTGACCTCTTCAAGGCGACCCTGATGATTCATAATTTAACATATTTACAAGCCAAGGCAACCTAAGTATACTTGAACATACAACCGCGTCGAAGTCGGAGATAACCGTAATATCAAGGTGTCTTCATTCTTAACTATCCATTGAAAGCATCATAACTATAGATCATAGGGTTATACGGAGTATACAAAGATAAAAGCTAGGCAAAAGCGAAGACGCAACATCCCGGACTTTCAAAGCTTAGCATCTTCTTTGCTCGGCTACATCGTACTCGACATTCTTCTTAATGTACTTCACTCTCACCATGAAGCTAATGTTAACCTGCAAGGAGCAAGACAAAACACAAGGGACGTTGATGTCATCCTTCCACACAAAATGCTATTAATTACAGTTTACGAATGTAAGGTCTTCACATTGATCGTTGCCTCATTGAATATAAGAAAACTCACCCGTCTCTCTAAAATAAAAGAATATGTAGATTTATCGCACATTGAGTGAAATTTGTAATTTGGAAAAGAATAAATACTTTTATTTTCATAGATTTTTCTTGAAGTTTTGTATTCTTTAGGTGTTGTATAAGTCCAGTTCAGCTTTTATAAATTCAGTGTAGAAAAATAAAGTTCAATTCTATAAATTCAATTAATCTTATATTCCATCATATTCTCAATAACCTTCCCCTTTCACTTTAACACAAAAATTAAGAAAACACACTTCCCCACTATATAATTAAATTTGGACCACACAAATACACTACCCTACCATACAATTAAATTTGGACCACACAAACACTTACCAAAAAAGAAAATAGGGAAAGTATTGTGAATAGACGAAAATAGAAATGAGGAATGTTATTGAGAATAGGAGGGAGTATAAGTTAAAGCTAAGTTCAGTTCACAAAATTAAGTAATTAAAAATAAAAAAAAGAGGGTCTTAGTATGTGCTTTGGCCTAATTTTTTTGGAATGCCTTAGTCACTAAAAGCTAAAATAATAGCCAAACAATTACTATTTTGCCAAGAAGTAGCTTACTAAAAAAACATTTTTAAAAGTATAAACTGTTTCTAGAGAAGAAGACCAAACCTGCTCTAATAATCTACTTTACTTATCGATTTAGCAAAAAATAAAATAATTTTTTATTCTTATGAGGGTTTGAGATATCAAACTTGATATCATGTCATTAATTAATCATAAAAAACTAAAACCCTAAAATGATATCAACCTTCATGCAATTTCATATATACATGATACAAATACTTGCATGTATAAGAAGGGACAATTCTTAACATAGTCTTTCACTCCATCAATATCCACAAGTTGTTTACTAAGATCATTATTTACACACAACCAAAAGATGAATTATTCTTACTATTTTGTCATACATTTGATCTTGACCTATGCAACACTCTATTCATGTTATGTTGGGCGTTTAGGAGGATGTTATGCAATACAATATCGTCTAGAATTTAAAAATGCCATGTTAAGTGAACTTCGTCTTCATTGTCGGGAGATAAATGGGAAGAACTATGGTGCACAAGTGATTCCTAGTAATCAAACGTACCATATCTTGGTACAGAGAAGAACAGGTTCGGACGAACTCGTTTGTCGGTTTAACCGTGACCAGAGACCATGTAACAATGTCGCATTTATAGATCATAACATTTTTACAGAATATTATTGTCCTGGAAAGGTATGTTCATGGGAAGCAAGAACAGGTAGAATATTTTGCAGAAACTTTAAAATAGGACTACTCTTTAATAATCCTTGGTATTGATTAGAGAGAAAAATGAGTGAAAAAAAAGTTATTATTCGAATGGATTAACACATATATTATTGGGAGCATGCTCTTACACACAAACACAACACTGATGACAGCAACTCCAGCAGCATATGACAACTCAACTGCATCAGTTGAAGGTACCAAGAACGTACAAATATCAGCATTTAGCAGCATCAATATCTGCTTATAATACATGTATGTACAGAGTGACTTCACCATATAAAGTTCTAGATCCTTCTGTTAGGATGAGTCAGTGATGACTCAGCATAACAGAATTCTGTTATGAGAGGTCAAAGAGTTAACTGAGCATAACAGAATTTAGGAAAATATCTTAGATATTTTAGGTAGTTAAAGTTTGTTAATCATTCTTGTATATAAGTAGTAAGCATAGAGTACTTGTAAATTATTCATTCATAATAAGATTTTCTCTTTTATTTACACTCATGTGTTAGATATTCTCTCTCAAGTATTTCTGAGCTTGCTTATTCATCAATGACTTCCATGTATGCTAGCTTTTCTTCATGGTATCAGAGCTGCAAGGAGTGATCCTAGCAGTTTCTGTA
>JAIUZE010012965.1:0-29104 GCA_022085475.1 Heliosperma pusillum
CGAGTTCAATCTATCAATCTTATACCGCTAACGGTGAGATGTAAGCCCTAGTGAGTGTATTCGATTGCCTAAGAGTGTCTTTCCCGAGTCTTTGAATAGCATGATGGTTCGGATTGGATTTCCATATGATCTTATCATTATATCTAGTACTGCCTATCTATTCTTATCGCAACTCACATGTATATACATATATGCATGATTTACTTTTGTATTTCCTTATATGTACGTTTGATGTGATATGGCTGGGAGAACCCGGAGTTACTCCCCACTGACTGTGGCATTCATGTTTTTCATGGATGAACAGGGTGCTTGCTATGGATGACTTTTTGGATATGATATTTTGGGGTTCGGGTGTGAGCTAGCGGGCGTTGTCCCTGGAAGTTCACCTCTAGACGATAGTAGCTAGTTTTGGTTAAACACTTGTTCTTTGCTAACATTTTAAGAGACCCGTCTCTTTATTGTATATTCCGTACTTAGTTTGAAATATTTTGACACTCCTCGTTTTATTTAACTTGCATGTATAAAAGTTTTTAAAAACTACCTATTTCCGCATTATAATTCGCATGCTTGTTTGATTTATTATTCCGCATTCGCGAGGGTTGTCACAATCCTCTTGTCGTGCCAACGCTTCGTTTTCTCTTTATAAATCCTAGAATTCTCGTAGGCTTGTAAACGAAACTCTTCTAGCTCATTGAGTTGCAAAATTCGTCTATCAGCGCTAAGCTTAGTGTCTAAGTTGAGTTCTTTGATAGCCCAGTGAGCGTTGTACTCTAACTCAACGGGGAGATGACAGGCCTTTCCATAAACCAATCGATATGGAGATGTTCCAATCGGGGTTTTGAAAGCTCTGCGATAAGCCCATAAGGTATTATCGAGCTTATTACTCCAATCGGTTCTAGATTTCGAGACTACTTTTTGAAGAATTGTTTTTAGCTCTCTGTTCGAGACTTCTACTTTACCGCTGGTCTGGGGGTGGTAGGCTAAACCTCGTATGTGATACACACCATACTTGGCAAGCAGAGTGTCTAACTGCTTTTCTTCGAAATGAGTTCCTCGATCACTTGTCACGGTTCTGGGTACACCAAAACGCGGAAAGATGATCTTTTTAAATAGTCGTATCACAGCTCTAGCATCATTGTTGGGGGTGGCAATTGCTTCTACCCACTTTGAAACATAGTCGACAGCAACTAAAATGTAACGATTTCCATTAGAAGAAGGGAATGGTCCTTGATAGTCAATACCCCAGACATCGAATATCTCGACTTCTAATATGCCGTTTTGAGGCATTTCATGTCTTTTGGATATTTGACCCATTCGTTGACAAGCATCACAGGCCATAACAAAGTCTCTTGAATCTTTAAACATCGAGGGCCAGAAAAACCCGGATTGTAAGACTTTGGCTACGGTCTTGGATGGACCATGATAACCACCATAAGCAGATGAGTGGCATCCTTCTAAAACTCCGTTTACTTCCCACTAGGGGATACAACGTCTATACAGACCATCTGAGCACTGCTTGAAAAGATAGGGGTCATCCCAAACAAAGAATTTTGCATCATGCAAAAATCTCTTTCTTTGACTATAAGAAAGGTCGGAGGGTAGCTGGCGACTGACAAGGAAGTTGGCAATATCAGCATACCAAGGAGAAGAGTCCGCAATTGCCGTTAATGAATCATCAGCGAACAAATCATTAATTGGCGTTGGTAATCCTATTTCAGTTACTCTTATCCTTGAGAGATGGTCAGCGACTACATTCTCTGCTCCTTTCTTATCCCGGATCTCTAAATCAAACTCTTGAAGGAGTAAGATCCATCGGATAAGTCTAGGTTTTGCCTCTTTCTTTGAAAGCAGATATTTCAAGGCAGCATGGTCAGTGTAGACAATAACTTTTGATCCTATTAGGTACAAGCAAAATTTGTCTAAGGCAGAGACAATGGCGAGAAGTTCTTTCTCAGTGGTGGCATAGTTGATTTGGGCAGGATCTAGGGTTTTACTAGCATAGTAAATCGCATGAAGAAACTTTTCCTTTCTTTGCCCTAAAACAACTCCTACGGCATAATCACTCGCATCGCACATCAGTTCAAAGGGCAAATTCCAATCAGGCGACTGGATTATAGGTGCGGTGATCAAAGCACGTTTGATTTTGTTCAATGCCTCAAGGCATTCCTTTGTGAAATTGAAAGTTGCATCCTTGAAGAGGAGCTCAGTCAGGGGCTTGGCTATCTTTGAAAAATCTTTTATAAATCGTCGGTAGAAACCGGCGTGGCCAAGGAAACTCCTAATTCCTTTTATATTAGCAGGGGGTGGCAGCTGTTCAATAACTTGGATCTTAGTTCGATCCACTTCTATACCTCTCTCTGAAACGATGTGGCCTAAAACTATACCTTCGTTCACCATGAAGTGACACTTTTCCCAGTTGAGAACAAGGTCGACTTCTTCACAGCGTTTTAGAAATCTGGATAGATTTGTCAAACAATGGTCAAAGGAAATGCCATAGACGCTAAAGTCGTCCATAAATACTTCCATGATAGATTCAACAAAATCTGAGAAGATACTGGTCATGCAACTCTGGAAAGTGGCAGGTGCATTACACAAGCCAAATGGCATTCTGCGATAAGCGAAAGTACCATAGGGACGGGTGAAGGTGGTTTTCTCTTGGTCCTCAGGGTGGATAGGGATTTGGAAAAATCCTGAGTAACCATCTAGATAACAGAAATACTTGTGACAAACTAACCTCTCTAGCATTTGGTCAATGAAGGGTAGAGGATATTAATCTTTCTTAGTTGATTGATTCAGCTTTCTGTAGTCAATACACATACGCCATCTCGTCACAATCCTTGTGGGGATGAGCTCATTCTTCTCATTTTTGACTACTGTTGTTCCTCCTTTCTTGGGAACAACTTGAACGGGGCTAACCCATTTAGAGTCAGAGATTGCATAGATTATGCCAGCATCTAGCAATTTCATAACTTCAGTTTTAACTACTTCCTGCATGTTGGGATTAAGACGGCGTTGACCTTGAACACAAGGTTTTTGGCCTTCTTTTAAATTGATTCTATGCATGCAGAAGTCTGGGCTTATGCCTGTTAAATCTTCGAGTTTGTAACCTATTGCCTTTCTATGCTTTTTCAAGACAGTCAATAGTGAGGTTAATTGATTTTCATCTAGGAGAGCACTCACTATGACTGGTCAAAACTCATATTCATCTAAAAAAGCATATTTTAGATTTGAGGGAAGAGGTTTTAGTTCAGGTTTTTGTACTTCTGCCTTGGCAGGAGTATCAATCAAGCTTATGAACTCTTTAATTTCTTCTGACGGTATCTCTTCTCCGGTCAGATCCTTTTCCAGCTCACTGATCTCAAAATTGTCATTCTCAGAGATATCGTCTAACAACAAGATTGCCTCTAAAGGATCCTCGATTATTGATCGATACAGAGATTCATCAATAATGGAGTCGACAATATCAATAAAACAGCAAGACTCTTCTAGCATGGGGCTTTTCATTGCACCGTTCAAGTTATAGGTGACTTTATCATCACCTATTTCTAGTGTCAGTTTTCCATTCTTAACATTGATTACTGCTCCGGCAGTGTGTAAAAATGGCCTTCCTAAAATAATAGGGATTTGAGAATCTTCAACCATATCTAGCACGATAAAATCGACGGGAATAAAAAACTTTCCTACTTTGACAGGCACATCTTCTAAAACTCCCATAGGTTGTTTTAAAGAACGTTTCGCCATTTGCAGAGTGATACTGGTGCATTTGAGAATTCCCATATTCAACTTTTCACATATGGAATAGGGCATGACGCTTACACTGGCACCGAGATCGCATAAAGCTTTATCGATTGTGTAGGTGCCTATAGTGCAAGGTATAGAGAAACTACCAGGATCCTTTAACTTAGGAGGGGACTTATTTTGCATCAAAGCACTGCACTCAGCTATGAATGCTATGATTTCAACATCATCTAAAGTCCTCTTCTTAGTTAAGATATCCTTCATGAATTTTGTGTAGGAAGGGATTTGAGTTATCAATTCAGTGAAGGGAACCGTTACCTGGAGGTTTTTGACAACTTCCATGAATTTGCTAAACTGGGTTTCCTTATGATTTCTCCTCAAGCGTTGGGGTAATGGAACTTTGATTTTGATGGGTTCCTTCACAGGTTCATCCTTCTTTTCTTTGTTTTCCGCTTCCTTAGCGGTGGATGGTTGGGAATCTTTTTGGCTCTCTACTGGTGTTGGCTCAACAATTGTTTCCTTGAGTTGCTGAGGTTCCTTATAAGTGGTACCACTCCTAAGGGTGATAGCATTAGCGGTGTCCCTCGGTTTCTCACCATGAGGTGGGAGTTGGCCTTGTTTCCTTTGGGTATTAGAGGCAGCCAATTGGGTCATTTGAGTTTCAAGCATCTTGATGACATCATTTTGAGCTTGATCACTCTTTTGAAGTTGAGTAAACATTGAATCTTGTTTTTGAACAACTTGGAGAAGCATGGATTCAATTTTGCTCAGGCTTGAGTCATTGGGTTGGCTTTGATTTTGGGGTGGTTGGTGTTGAGGTTGGTGTTGGTGTTGGTAAGGTTGATTGAAGTTAGGTTGAAATGGAGGTCTCTGGTTTTGAAAACCAGGTAGATTATAGGGCTTCTGTTGATGTGGTATGAATGGTTGTTGAATCTGATGGTGGGGATTCTAAATGTTGGTGCTTTTGTAGGACAAAAGAGGATGGTTCTTTGTGTTCTCATTATAGAAGTTTGAGAAAGCATTTCCCTGCCTGTATGCTTGGTAGGCATTGACTTGCTCTAGCGAACTCCTACATTCTTGAAAACTGTGTCCTCCAACCCCACATGTCTCACATACCACTACGTGGTTAGTGACGTTAACATGTTGCTTGGATTGGGAAGAGCTTCCTACTTGTTGCTGCAGAAGAGCTAATTGGGCTTCTAGGAGTGCTACTTTGCTTGAATCTTCCTGCTTGGTTTTGAGCGGCATAGCACGTGAGTTGCTATACTTAGAGTCGTGAATTGCCATTGACTCGATAGTTGCACTAGCTATTTCGACATCGATCTGATCAAAACGACCATTGTTAGCAGAGTCGAGGATACGACGCGATTCGCCACAACAACCGTTATAGAAGGTGATAGCTAAGAACCATGAATCAAGGCCATGATGAGGGCATTCTCTTTGTAATTCTTTGTACCTTTCCCATGCCTCATAAAGGCTTTCATCGCCTCTTTGACGGAATCCAGTGATTTGACTCCGTAAGAGTGCGGTTCGTTCTGGTGGGAAGTACTTTTGATAGAAAGCAAGAGCTAGACCATCCCAGTCGGCTATTCCTAAGGCAACTCGGTCAAGGCTATTGATCCAAAGTTTAGCCTTTCCTGTTAAAGAGAAGGGAAAGAGCATTTCCCTAATCTGCTCTTGGGATACTCCAGTTTGTCTAATTGTGGAGCAATAGTCACAGAAGTTTTGAATATGAAGGTTGGGATCTTCTGTGGCATTGCCACCAAATTGACTTCTTTCTATTAAACTGTTGAAGTCAGGTTTGATTTCAAAGTTTTGGGCTGTGATTTGGGGTGTAGCAATACCCCTTGGAAGTGTATCTACAGTTGGTTTGGAATGGTCCGAAAGTCGAACCATTTTCTTTTGTGAAGTTGAAGATGGAGTGTTGTTTAAAGGTTGATTGGTTTTTTAGAATAGAGATGAGAATGGCTCTTCTTCTCCTTCAAGATTAGATAAAATATCCGAGTAATTCTCACGAAGACGGTCTAAACTTGAAGTATCAGAAGCTTTTGAGATTTCGTTGAATAGCTTTCGTCTCCTACGCAGAGTCCTTTCTAGATCGGGGTCTAAAGAGATAGGGGTCCCTAGTCTAGAAGATCTGGGCATAAGATTGAAAAGCTAAGATGAAAAATCAAGAGAGGTCTGAAGGAATTTGAGTTCCTAAAGACTAGATAAAACTAAATGTAATAAAAATCACAAGAAAAAGGAAAGCTAAACCGTGCTCCCCGGCAACGGCGCCAAAACTTGATCGGGCCTGTCGCAAGCCCTAGTCAAAGATAATTACCCAGACAAGGCTAATAACAAATTAATGTAATTAGGGAAGTAGGGGTCGATCCTCAGGGAGATGGTGTTTCCTATAGGATGTGAAATGTCTTGCAATTGGGTCTTATCTAACGAGTATCTGGGTTTTGGGGTTTTGATATCTAAACTAATAAAAAGCATAAATGAAAACAAAATAAAAACGAAAACAATAAAGCAGGTGATAAATTAACAATGATATAAAGAATCTAGGGAAGTAGGTTCACACATGTAGATTAACATATTGATGAAATTGGATTTAGAACATGCAAATAATTCATTGTGAGTTCGTAAGAATGATGTGTTCATTACAATCATAGATCAGGTGGTCTAGCAGGCTTTTAGGCAATTTACTAGGTCTAATCTACCATGTCATGCTTTGTCTATTCAATTCACGTATTTCTACTTTGGAAAAGAATTCCATATTAGTCAATGATTTTGATCAGGAATCGTTAACTATCGTTATAGTCCAAACATGCATAGACACAATGTTTTAAAAGCACAATTTCTTTTATCCGATTATCATCTTTTAATCAACCTACATGGCTACCCCACACCCTAGAAAAACGACTACTCACTCATGGTGATGTTTAGATATAAGATGATGTTAATAATAAAAACTAAGATAGATATGTTTATTTGGTTTTGATAATATTTTAAGACTCTTTAATTGGCGATAATAACGACGCTAAATTGACGATCTAGGGAAATGAAATGATTACAACGATATTGAAATTGAATCTAAAATAACATATAAAGAAAATAGCAATCAAATAAGAAACATAAAGACTTTAAACAAAAGATAAAATAGGAATACCTAGATGACGATCAACAATGACAATGATGAAATATAAACAACCGTAATAGAAATTCCTTGCATAGAATAGTCGATCCACAAATTACAATACTTGAACCACATAAAGTAGATTACAAAGATGGAACTTTTATTGATCTAGGCTAAGGATTTGATGTAGAAAAGACAAAAATAAACTAAGAAACTAAGGACAAAAAAGAAGAAGAAAATGATCTAGACAAGAGAAGAGAGGCTAGGTTTCTCTCCTCCTAATCTAGGGTTTCTAATTCTGTAGAGAAGTGTGTAGAAGTGTAGGGAGGTGTGTTGAGAAGTGGTGGTTGAGGCATTCTTATATAGCATATAAGACAAAATAAAGGAAGTCGAAGCAAAAGCTCGGAACAGCAAGGATACCCGATCGGGTACACTACTTACCCGATCGCGTATGTAGTGATCTTGGTCCATTGACTTTCGTTTCATCTCCCTTTGCATATGACTTGACTTTCATTATCCCCCTTGACCTTTTGAGTCGGGTTTGTTGATAGGGTTTGATGTAAAATGATGATTTCTTCGCCTAACTGATCGATCTTCTGACAACTGCGAAATCATCTTTGCTTCTTCTTTCTTTTGAATCAGTGAACCTTCTTGAAATGCCTTTGACTTGGTCAAGCTTGCTTCTTCAAATCGTCGGGTTCTAGGCAAATGCTCGGGAATATAGAAAAAGGGCGTAGAAACGTCACTTTCCCTACAAAACAGGTTAGAACATAGGAATTCGCCTAGAAGACGATATTAGCTCATAAAATGGCTTAACAAAGCACAAATGACATACAAACCCGAGCTAAATTGGGGGTTAAAATCATGCAAATATTCACTTATCAGCCACCCTCATATTTTGGAACATAGACCTTCTCCCATCTCACCAAGCTAAGGGAGCTCTTAAGTAATCAATTATGTCATCCCAAAGATAATTTATGCAGATTTTATATAACCGCCTTCATAACACTTATAGGGATATCAAAAATGCTTAACCAATAAGAATAAATGAATAATAAGACAATTTATTAAAACCAGCTTTCCAGAATAAGACAGCTTCCTACAACCAAATCTTTTAATCATAATAATCGTTTTATCCACTAAAATATTGCCCTGGATCTTGGCAAGCCTCCAAGCAGTAATAGAAATGGCCAAATAAGTGAAAAGCGCTGACCTTCCTCAAAATCAGAAATCATAAGAATATCATTCTTAACATTCCTAACAACTATTAAAAAGAAGCATTAGTCTTACGATTATTCATATGAAGTCCAGTTGCTTTGGAGAAAGGACCAAAATCCCTCAAAAAGGACCATAAAGAAAGTAGTATCCCCTTTTTAAATAATAAAAGGTTATCAGCAAACATTAAATATGTCAACCTCATTTTGCCAAACATGGAATAATGAAATTTAATGGCCATAGTAGAAATCACAATTTCCAACACCCTACTAAGATACTCCATTGCAATGTTGAACAAAAGAGGGGACATAGGGTCTCCTTGTCTCAAACCTTGCTTACCTTTTAAAAAGCCAAATTCATCACCATTTAAACTCAAAGTATAGGAAGCAGTCCCAACACAATCCATAAAAAGGCTAATTGAAATAATCACGAAATTTCAGAACCAACAACATGTCTTTAATGAAAACCAACTTACTTAATCATAAGCTTTTTTAGATCTACTTTGAGCAAGAATTTGGGAGAGATTAACTTCTTTATATAGTCTTACAATGTCTTGACAGATGAGTATATTCTCCACAATGTTCCTTCCATGAATGAAGCCCCCTTGATTAGTACTAATAATATAACGTAATACTTTTTCTAGCCTTGTGCACATAATCTTAGATATGCATTTGTAAATCACATTACATCAAGAAATAAGTCTAAATTGAGTGACATTTGTAGGCATATTAATTTTGGGAAATAGAGTGTTGATTGTATGATTGATATGTTTCAAAAGCTTCCCAGAAGCAAAAAATCCATCACAGCCTCACTAAGACTCTTACCTACTACCTCCCATACATCCTTGAAGAAGGCATTAGTATAGCCATCGGGGCCAGGGAATATGGTTATTTAGTTTGATGAATATGTTTTATCTAATGTGATATTCAGCATATGTCACTCCTATACTCACTTTAAGTTTAATGTATATGATTATGTAGTATAACGAAACAGTTAGATATTATGATAGTCATCATATGACACTATTATATTCATTTTGAATTTCATGAATATGATAATCTAATTTGATGAATATGTATTATGTAGTGTCGTATTCATCATAGAACCCTATTTTAATCACTAAATATTCATTCTAATCTTAGTTAAGGTATAGTGTAATTTAATGAATATGACGTATTTAATGTCAAATTCATCCTATGACCCAATTATATTTACTTTAAGTTTAGTGAATATGGAGCGAGGCTAAATTTATGACTGTAAGTTATAAGTGTGATAAATTTGAGTACGTTTAGATGCAAATTATAAATTTGATGAATTTGATAGGATTTTAATGTTGAAAAATTGAGTGATTTGGAAAAGTAAAAGAAACGTGCAATCAAAATTTAATGGATAGTTAACCATGTATTGTGTAGTTTATTTTTTTATTTTTTCTATAACTCCTATTGGAGTATCCTGATCTGTACTCTTGGGAGCAGGATATAATTTACCTATAAACCCAAATGGCACTAACAACTTAAAATGACTACTTTGAACCTATTATCGAAGTCAATATAAAGATAATGCATGTCACGTGTTGACGCATGTAAAGTAAGAGAGCTAACTAAATACAATTGGAGTTACTTGTAAGAAACCCGGTAACTAATTTGAGATTATATAAAAAAATATCATTTAGCATTAGTCGATACCAAGAACACTATCATGAACTCTCCAATCAATTATTTATTTCAACTTCAACCTAGGTGAACTAACTAAAAGTGACAATTTCTATGGACAGGGAGAGGGGATCAATTAACAAAAGTTAGTGGTGTACTTAGCTACTTACCAAATCAACTTAAAAAAAGACAATCATAAAGACTAACGAAATTATGAAAACAAAAGAGTCAAATTGAACTTGTTGAACAACACCGGAAGTTAACTCGTCTAACGAGAAGTTAACAATAAAGATGAAAGAAACCTTTGAAAATAGGACATGCAACATAAATACTCTCAGATTTTAGAGGTTATTTACACTTATACTATTTTGTTATTAGCATTTTAATCAGATGTAATCAATATGTTGACTCGGAGAAAGTAAAATTATCCACGAACCTATCAAGCCAATACCAAAGGAGAAGTAATTAACAACTCAATACCAAGGGAGCCTAAATTAAAGTAAAGGCCTTATGTTAGCATATACATTGAGGCTCCTGATAATAAATATAAGTAAATATCATTCAATAAAAGATATAACATAACATTTGTGACATCCTTACCAACAGTCTCCCAAGAGCCTTTACAGAACAGACTTGAATAACGATGAGAACCTGGAGACTTAGTAAAAGGAATAGAGGGATGGCAATCTTTAGTTTTAGAGGCAAAGACCGAGGAGAGCAAAATATTCTTGTGATCCGTTTTGATTAGATTACCAGTCCTAATAGTAGGAAATGGAACATCATTAGTAGAGTGGCAAATGCCCAAGAGGTCGTTATAACAGTTAAAAAAATCTTTCGCAATCCTTTAACTAGAATTATGTCTCACTCAAAAGCATTCCTTCTTAATCTGGCTGGTGATTAATGAGGGACTCAACACTAGACATAAACTGGCAAAAGTTGGAGTTTGTGATCAAACTAGTTGTGTCCTTTGTGACCAACAAGAAGAAACTCAGGGGCATTTGTTCTGTGAATGCCCATACAGCAAAAGTATTCTGCAAAGATTAAATAGCGCGATGGGACTGAGCATACCTGAGAAGAATAGTCTGGATTGGGAAGAGGCGAGGCTGTAATTTTTAGAGAGGAATCAAAGCCATGATACTACAGCAGTGTTTTATCATATCATATATGGTATCAAAGAAATCATTCTCGGATGGAAAGCACCATAGATTGACCGGAAAAGGTGGTTGAACGCATCATGGCATAAGTGCAAGGAGAATCTGAGGCAAAATCCGATTCCCTCTTTTGCAAAGAGATCAGAAATGGCTCGACAATAGGAACGCAATTTGTCGGTTTGTTGACGGTTCCTATAGAAGAAGATAGTTCTAGAAGGAGATCCAGTAAAGATGACAGTGAGAATGAAGGGGGGGTGAACATGAAGAGATTGGGTGGAGGAGCACCTGATTGTTAATGTCGTAAAACTGAAAGGTGTTAGGCCTTGATAGAGCAACAGAACTTATGTTGTGACACGGGCTAGTTGGGTTCTCGTGCGTTTAAAGATTTTGGTACTTGTTTTTTAACTTAATATGCCTATCTCTTCAGAGAGGATATTGGATGCGTTGTACATTGATTTTCTTTATTACGTAATATACTTACTTTTTAAACACAAAAACAAATTATGGCTCACTCCCTAAACATATGTGATAGTCATAACCTTATTCTTATTGTGAATCTGTCTAGCCCTGATTTTATTACGTAAAAAATTAGTATTCTCATCACCGAATTTGATCCAACCAATTTGTGTTTCTGTGGCAAAGAAAGTTGTGCTGGACTCTGCAAAGATGTCGATAGATCAACAGCTTCACTCTTAGCTTAGAGCACTTCATTATCATCTGGAATATCATGCATATGAAGTTCCAGCTCCTCAAGCAAAGCCATAGACATTCCCCTTGATTTCTCAACATCATAAAATTTGTTAATGTTAAGAGTTTTCAACTGAAATTTATGTTTCTTGAGCTTTGTCACTAGCCTACACATAACAGTCCCTCTAACATAATGATTCTAGCTAGCTTGTACTATATTCTTATAATCAGGGTCCAAGCTCCACTTATTATGGTATTTAAACTAAACATTCCTTCTTTCCTTGATGTGTCTTCTATAGTAAACACAAGAACTGTGATCAAACAGGCCCTCAGCAAGGAAATTAGCATAGGCATAAGACTAAGTTTATCCACAGACCCATCTTCAGACTTCTGACCCTGCCACCTCAGCTTTCCACTAATTTTTTATTCTCAGACTCAGACCCATAGACTCTCAGACTCACTCAAAAATATTACTTTATCCTCAGACTCATTTCAGACTTTGCCACCTCAACTTTCCACTTACTTATTTTACTTCATTTATTTCATTCATTCAATATTTTACATTCATTTTATGATGCCATATTTTCCACTTAACTTAAATAAATCAAATATTAAATAAATCTTGAGATATCTTTTTTTTTAATACCGGCATATATATTGATAAAAGAAATTGCATTTCAAACTAAATTCGAAAACACTAAGGAAAATTACATAAAACATAAAATAAAACGAAAAAAAATAGAGATAAACGAGATAAATAATTAAATATCCCTAGAACGGTGCCATATGTGTTCCACCAAGTCAGCTTGAAGTTGATGATGGTGGGCTCGATTACGAATTCGACGATGATTTTCAAAGTATTGTTCACGATGGGAGTAATAATTGGGAAGAACGCCGTTTATAATTTCAGGCTCGTTTTCTTGATTTTGAGCGACATCATATTGAAAATCATTAGAAATATCGTTTTCATCCCTCTCATCTTCGATTATCATATTGTGTAATATGATACATGTTTTCATGATATCCCCAACTTCACTTCTTTTCCAGAAACGTGCTGGGTTAGCAACAATCGTGAACCTTTTTTTTAATACCCCAAAAGCTCTTTCAACATCTTTTCTCGCACTTTCTTGATGTTTCGCAAATAGTTGTCTTTTCTCGGATAACATGTGCGCTCGTGGGATTGTTTTTACAAATACAGGCCACTCTGGATATATACCATCTGCAAGATAGTACCCCATATTGTATTGAGACCCATTCACCATAAATTGAACGTTTGGACCTCGACCATCGAGAAATTCATCAAAAATTGGAGAACGATCTAAGACATTTATATCATTGTTTGAACCCGCAATTCCAAAATAGGCATGCCAAATCCATAAATCATACGAGGCGATAGCTTCAAGAATCATGGTCGGCTTACCTTGGTGGCCTGAAGTGAACATGCCATGCCATGCTGTTGGACACTTTTCCCATCGCCAATGCATGCAGTCAATACTACCAAGCATACCAGGAAAGCCGCGGTTTTCTCCAACCTGAAGTAATCGTTCAATGTCATCTGCGGTAGGCTTTCTGAGATATTGAGCTCCAAATACATCATTTACGCATTCATTAAATTTTTTCAAACATTGGATAGCAGTAGTTCCTGCCATGCGTACATAGTCATCCACAGCATCACCTGCCATCCCATAAGCAAGCATACGAATGGCAGCCGTGCATTTTTGAATTGAAGAAATTTTATCTCTACCAATTCCATCAACAGTATTTTCAAAATAGGAGTCGTGATTTTCAAGAGCATTTACGATACGAAGAAATAACTCCTTACGCATCCTAAACCTTCTACGAAATTGATTATTTGTATAAATAGGGTCGTTTGAAAAATAATCATTCCATATACGAGCATGCCCTTCTTCACGCCCTCTTTCTATATAACTTCTTTTCTTTCTACTTTTATTGTTAGAGGATGATGTTGCTTCCTCTATGTCACTCATTATATTTGATACTATATTCATTGTGTCATTGGATTCCACATATGAATTAAACATTTCTTCATAGATATCTTCAAAGGAAATATTATCTGACATAATTTTGATTTAATTTGCAAAAAACTTGATAAATTTATGAGAGAGAGGGAGATAATGGAATGAGAATTTGAAACATCTGTTTTAGAATTTAAAGGGGTTTGATTGAGTTACCTTTAACAAAATAATTGAAATGATTTGTCATTTTGTATAATAATGCAATAGAAAAGCTGAAATGACAAGACATGATAATTAAAAGTAGGACATTATTACTGCAATAAATCAGAGTAGCACATTATCACTGCAACAAATCAGAACAAGTTTTTGAAAATAAGTAGAAATAGATAAGACTTGAAATGACAACACATATGATAATTATACATACATAATTATATAATACATAATGATTTAATACATATACGATAATTATACAAGACCATAATTATACATTACACAATAATTTAATAAAATCAACATAATAATACAATACATAATTAAATATTAACTTAATTCTAACAGTTATTCTAAGAAATCATCAATATTGATGCCACGTTTTGCAGCAATTTCCTCCAATTTCTTATGATGAATCTTCCTTTGAAGGGGTGTCATTTTACTAACATCAGCACATATAAGTCTTTCTTCTATCTCTTGTTCTTTTATATCTGCCAAACGACTTGCGGACATTGCTCGTGTTTCCTCAATATTTTTTGCCATTGACATAGTCTCACTATAATCATTTTCGCTCATTCGTCCTTTCCCCTTTCTAGATTGTGCTTTCTTTGCTGCATCCCTCCCAGTTGGGCGTATCTCAGTACGCTCTTCTGTGACACTAACATTATCCCCACCTGAAGATGTATACTCCCCGCTTACAGATGTCTTGTTTCTTTTAGCCGAGTGACCACTTATTTCCTTATTTTTCCTATTTTCCTCCGTCCATTTTTCTGTTGTTCCCACCAAATCCCATACATGCATGAAGTTGAATGTATTTCCATACATTTGCTCATACAATGACTGAGCTTCTGTGAGTTTCATAGACTCATTAAATCCACTCCTATCAGCATATTTAGCATAACAACCTTTAAATCTACCGATCGCTTGATTAATTGGATGCCAGTGTTGCTTACATTGATTTCCTTCTCTCCTTGCTTGTTCGTCTTTTTTATTTTCATTATAATAAATTGATATTCTATTCCAATAATCGACTCCTTTTTGCGCATTACCAACAATTCTATCCTTACTAATATTTAAAAAAGAAACAGCAAGGAGACACTCATCTTTTATCGTCCAAGATACTGCTCTCCTACGAATGGTAGTAGGTTGATTTGCCGTTGGAGCAACAAGGTCACTAACATTATTATTTTCTAACCCTTGAAAGATTGAATTTTCATGTATGGTGTCTGAATTTGACCCAACACTAATTGGAGTTATAGGAGTTTCATCTGTAATTGGTCGAGAAAATTGGGAATTTTGCATTTGGAAATTCCTCGTAAAAGATGTATTCAAAAAAGATAAATTTGGATCTTGAGTATTTGAGAAATTTTGACTAGTATTTTGATTTTGGTTTTGTTGGGATAACATATATTGAAATTGAGGATTATTAAACATATGCATAAAGGAATTCATATCAAAATTTTGATTTGGATCCATAATCAACAAATAATTATGAAAAGATTTATAATGTGTTTTTTTTTTGTGGTTCAGAAATATTTAGTTGAGAAATATATGTGAGTAGCATACAAGATAAGAAGCTATTAATAGACTTTTTTTTGCAATACTATTTTTGTTTAAATTTTTTATTAAACAAATTTTTTAACAAATATAATATGATAATTAGATTTTCCTACATTTCAATTGGTCAAGTAGATTTTTATCTTATCTATGATTATAAAAAAAATTCATAATCTACTATCTATTTATTATAGAGTATCCGTATTGCGTAAGACGCATGCTATCCGTCTTGCGTAAGACGGATACTATCCGTCGAAAGATTAAGATGTGTTAAATACTTTCAAGTGGCGGTAATAAAGACAAAACTTTTTGTATTTTATAGGCAACAAGTAGGGTGATTTAATATGTATTTGACCCGTCTTAAGCTTAAGACGGATAGTAACCGTCTGAAATAATAATTTGTGTTTATTCTATACGTAAAATCTACTATATATATTCATAAAATAAGACACTTTTCACTATTCAATAGTCTCAAGATGAGTCTTGGAAATCCAAGACCCACCCTAAGACTATTGAACAATAACCATTACTTTAACGCAGTATGAGCCTCATACCTTGCAAGTCTGACCTTCAGACTTTTGTTCATACCCACCCTCATACTCCGTTAAACACAGCCTAAGGATATAAGTCCATCCAAGCCGAATTCACGATGAATCAATCCAGCTGAGAGAAAAATCCAGAGGCAGACTCCTGCTTGTTGTTCCATGTGTAGAAAACACCTTGCCCCTTAATATCAGCCAGTCCACAATACTGCACAAAGTCTCTAAATTCAGCTATTTCATTCCAAGTAACATTCCTTCCAATTCTTTCATTAATGTTTAAGACATTGGTAACGTCGCGACAAACTCCCCACAGACCAGTGTATGTCTTTCAAATGAGAGCAAAGTACAACTCTTATCATTATTAGACTCATACACTACAGAGAAAAGAAAGCAATCCCTAGAAGCGCCCTCAGAGACTCGAGTAGTGATAACTTGAGCATTCATATGATGAGTTGTGACATTGAATAATTGGGGATCCCAAACAATCAAAAATCTACCCTATGATGAATGGGATTATTATTATTAACTTCATGTCAATGACCTCCTAAATTATTCAATACACTATCAAAATTTTGCTCTTTGACTTTGGTTTCCACTAATCCATAGAGACCAATATTATTATGATACATAATAATTTTGACATCTAGTTGTTTATTTGGCCCCATTTATTCCCCTCACATTCTAGCATCATGTGTTATCCATTCTTAATTTCTCATGGTGGTTCCTCCAATCCCCCACTCAAGTAACCTCTTCTTTGCGAACTAGTAGCCAAAGCCTCTACATAAGATCTAGCAGGCGATACATTCCTTTAGTTAACATGATCTTGTCTAATTACTTGTTGGATAGCTGTAACTAGGGAGACATATA
Source organism: Heliosperma pusillum (assembly GCA_022085475.1). NCBI lineage: Eukaryota > Viridiplantae > Streptophyta > Magnoliopsida > Caryophyllales > Caryophyllaceae > Heliosperma > Heliosperma pusillum. The sequence goes on from JAIUZE010012965.1 coordinate 16,720, forward strand.
TTTGAAGAGTCATGATCAGTTGGGCCCCTAAAAGGTATTGTAGGTGTAGAAACCACTTGTGGTTTGACCACAGGTAGACCAATTGTTTTCTGAACAGTCCTCCATATTCTCTGAACTGGTTTGAGTACTGGTTTGGCAGTAGGTCTTATGGCTTGCATAGACTTACACATATTCATTGTACGTCATATGCCCTTGAAAGTATCACAAACACTTGGCTTCCACTCATACTCCACCAAAGTACATATCTTATCCCCTTTCTCATCTTTGAAATATAGTCAATCAGGAAAATCATGTCCAATTTCTTGCTCAATTAACATTCTAGCATACCCCAATCTTGTCTTATCTTCTTTAGCACCATATCTCTTAACAAATTTACCCAGTAATTCTGCCAATTTTTTCAGGCAAGATTTACCCTAGAATTTAAGAGGAAGGCCACATAACCTTATCCATATAGGTACAAATTGAACTCTTTCTTTCAACAGGCTACTCGCTTCAGTACAGGGTTTGGCCACAAACGGTTTCTTATTAAACATAGGAAAACCTTGTTCCATAACAAGACGTTGGCACTCCTTAGTAGGAAACGCACCATTATGACACCATTGAGAAGGAATGAAATTTATCAATCTTATAATTCACCCTCAATTTCATAACAAAGTCATATAGAAGCTCCCACTGTGGACTGACTACTACCAAAAGATAACAAATTACAGCGGTATCCCAGTACTTTAGTTACTCATGAACATATTCCATTGTAATTTGTAACAAATTCTTAGTTACAGACGAGGTTGAAGAAGAAGGTTTAGGAGAAATTATTTTCTTACCTTTGACCGCTATCCCCCCTTCTTGATATCCTCCTACGTCGTCGAGATTACCATCTCCTTCATCCACAATTGTGTCCTATTAAGAGTCGGAATTCCAACAATTTCACTCAAATCTCTCGATTTCTAGCTCTGCAAGACTGTTGGATAGCCTTCTTCCCTTGAGATGATGATGGATTGTCCATATCTAGATTCAAATTCAGACAATTAGAAAAAGAAAGCCGTAATTTTGCTTTTGATAGGAGCTTACTAGCTTTTTTGTGATATTATATTGTAGTTATTATAGATAATCAACTAAAATTTTTAAATTTTTTGGGACCATACTAAGTGAAACTTTTCTTCAATTTAACTTCACCTGACATTAGTACACTTGAAATTTGTCATCCACCTGGCTTATATTGAAGAAACTCCTCAAACAAATCTTCATAATTAATTTTTTCGAAAAATTCACGTCGTACCATTGAGGTTTGACGATTTGCATGATATGCCCAATTTTTTTATCCGAAAAAGTTTAAGAGGCCATAACTAGTGTTTACGAACTCAGAAAGTGATAATTTTTTTTTTCAAATCGATCATCTTTCCGAGAACTACGATTTGAAAAAAAAAAAGTGTCGTATTCGGTTATCGTGGCTAGGAGTTTTTGTATTTCAAAGTTTCTTTTATCGAAAAAACTTTGAATGACCATATCTCTTGGTCACGAGTTCCAAATTCGATAATTTTTTTGTTCAAATCGTAGTTCTCGGAAAGATGATCGATTTGAAAAAAAAATCATCACTTTCTGAGTTCGTAAACACGAGTTATGGCCTCTTAAACATTTTCGGATGTAAACATTGGGCATATCGTGCAAAACGTCAAACCTCAAGGTTACCGCGTGAATTTTCCGTAATTTTTTTCTCCCATAGGTCATTCTCCATAACTACATATCAATGAGAATCTGCTAAGACTCTTTTGCAACATCATGGAGCACAAGTAAGATTTCAACAACTTCTATTTAGAAAAAAAAAACTCTCTACCAATACAATTATAAAAAATTGAAGAATCGATATACGCAGCGGAAATAATAATTATATGATCCCTTAATGGACCTATTACATTCAAACTGATGTAAATAAAAGAGATTAATTTACATACCTGGAATTAAGACGGATTAACAATTAACTCCGAAAGTACGAAGTCTCTAGTGTATCCACACCGGATACGAACTACACTCCTAACCTGTGAGACGACTCGGAAATATGAGAACCCTTAAGAAAACCCTTTTTCTCTCTCTTCTATATTTTGGGTGGAAAGTTAACTCAATGAATTGTGTTATTCCAAATCTCAACTCCAAGTATTTATAGGAAATAATAAAATAAACTCTTTACTTTATTTCCTTATTTTAATACTATGGAATACTTTCTCCTTTTATTATTGTATTTTTTGTGTTAGCAATTAATACAATAATATGTCATCTAGATACTTTAATTATTATCATATAATAATATAAAGTCATCTTAAGCGTAAACGTTCACCCGTAAGTGTGTGACCGTCTAGGTTCAACATTAAGCCAGTACTAATTAACGTTACCGATTCGATTGGGTCTGGGGCATAATTCCAACAATCTCCTACTTGAGCTAGAGTCAATCGTCTTAATTACTAATCGAGGTTGGCGTCTAACAACACTCCTTAACGACTGGATAATGTGAATATCAACATCCGATGAAGACGAACCTGGTTAAGGGTAATGTATCATTTCCTTCCATCTTTCCAATTTCGGATCATCATAGGGTATGGTTAAAAACTGTCAAACCCTGTTAGATAACCACTATGTTTCATGTCAATCAACATGGTTGGCGAATCGACTTCAAGAAACTCATTTCTTGAAACATTCATCTGCCTTGGCCAAGGTCTTGATACAACCAATAAGATTAATGACAACATAGAGTTCAAACTCGTTACCTCGAGTTGATGGATTCCATCCGACTTACCACTAACTTCATAGGTACTCAATTAAACCCAACAACCATTCAACTACTATTTTTACACACTAGTTGTCAGGCATCAAAGTATAACAAGTATTCTACTAATTACAATGGTGAACTCAGGTCAAAGGAAAAATAATTGCATTCACTCCTTATGAGAATTTCCACATTGACAGTTAATAGGTAAAACAACTACTGGGAAACCAGTTTTCGGTCAGTTCAATGATCATATCTCCATATGGTCACCTATACATACAACGTAATGAATGAGATCCATTATATTCATCTAGTGAATAAAGTTGTACATATATTAGTCCATCCGGATCATCAAAGCTCTTTTTGATAACCCTTGGACCAAGAACTTCTTTTGATCAAACCATGTAATGCTTGACTCTCATTATTATAATCTCCATTATAATTTCAAGCATACAGTTAAATCAAGGACTTATCACATATGGTTCTCAAACACAATATGATAAAAAGCAATGCCATTTTGTTAATATCAATTAATAATAAATAAGAACAATATGAAATGTGTTCAAAATATGTTACAGAACGATTGGGTCTAGAGCATAATTTCAAAAATCATCTCCCACTTGACCTAGAGCCAATCACTCATGAACTTTAATCCAATACTCCACTTATGCTTGTCAAAATCTTTTGATCCAAGCGCCTTCATGAAAGGATCTGCGGGATTTTCTTTTCCTTCTACCTTTTGTACTTGAACATCTCCATGTTCAATAATTTCTCTAATCAGATGAAACTTTCACGGAACATGCTTAGATCGTTGGTGTGACCGGGACTCTTTGTCCTGTGCAATAGCCCCGGTATTGTCACACATTAAAGGAACAACTTCCTTCACTGAAGGAACTGCACCAAGTTCAGTTAAGAACTTTTTAATCCAAACGGCTTCCTTAGCAACATCACATGCAGCTATATACTCTGCTTCAGTTACTGAATCTGCAACTGTGGCTTGTTTGGAACTCTTCCAATAACTCACTTCTCCACCATTCAAAATGAAAACAAAACCAGAGGTAGACTTGCTATCATCCTTGTCTGATGAAAAACTAGCATCAGTATAACCCAAACAATTAAGGTCATTATCTCCATAAATGAGGAATTGGTCCTTAGTCCTTCTGAAATACTTAAGGATGGATTTTACCACTTTCCAATGTTCCTCGCCTAGATTCCCTTGGTACCTACTCGCTACTCCTAGCGCGTAACCAAAATCAGGCTTGTACATGTCATGGTATACATGAGAGCTCCCACTGCACTTGCATATGGGACTTTACTCATGTGTTCCCTCTCTTCTAGAGTCTTAGGACAATCCTTTCTAGATAGAGAAATTCCAGAACTTATTGGTAAATAGCCCTTTTTGGAATTTTCCATGTGATACCTCTTTAAAATGGTATCAATGTAAATAGACTGGGAGAGTCCAAGCAACTTCCTTGATCTATATCTATAGATCTTTATTTCCAAGAATATAAGTTGCTTCTCCCAAGTCTTTCATAGAGAACTAATTAGATAGCCAAGCCTTTGTCTCTTGCATGGTTGGTACATCATTTCCCATTAGTAAAATGACATCAACATATAATACTAAGAAAATGATAATGCTCCCACTAACCTTCTTGTACACTCATGGCTCCTCCTCACATCGCACAAAATTGAACTTTTCAATTGTCGTGTGAAAACGGATATTCCAACTACGAGAAGCTTGCTTTAATCCATAAATAGATCGTTAAATCTTACATACTTTATCATTAGAAGATGGGAATGTGAAACCTTCATGTTGAGTCATATAGACATCTTTCTTTAACTCCCCATTGCGGAAAGCTGTTTTCACATCCATTTGCCATATCTCATAATCATAGTATGCAGCTATAGCAAGCGGAATCCGAATAGATTTTAGTATTGCCACAGGGGAGAACGTTTCTTAAACACCCATTTGCATCCAATGGGTTTTAAGTCTTTATAGTTATCAACCAAAGTCCACACTTTGTTGATTTTCATAGACTCCATCTCGGATTCCATAGCCTTTAGCCATTTCTCATGGTCTGGACTTGCCATAGCCTCTTTGAAGCATCTAGGATCATCATCAATGTGAGTTATATCATCAATATGATTAGCCTCATCATCTTGCACTAATAGATTTAATCTATTTGGTGCACGACTTTCCCTAACCGACCTTCTTAGAGGCTCGTGTACTATTTGATTTTCCGGTTGCTCAGGTTCCAGGGTTGATTCATTAATCAACTGATTTTCCTCAACATTTGATTTTTGACCTGTTAATGGCAACTTTAAAACATCAAATAAAGGTTGCTCATTTGGCATCTCATGCTCCTGAGTTACTGTTGACTCATTGGTATCTTTGATCTCATCAAGATCTATTTCTACACCATGACTTCCTTCTTTAAGGAATTCCTTTTCTAAAAAGGTTTCCTTTCTGGCCACAAACACTTTGTGTTCAGAAGGGTGATAGAAATAGTATCCCATAGTCTCCTTGGATAACCTGAAAGTCCATAGACCTTAATTAGACTCCTCTAATTAGTTGCTAAATTACTTGTTAATTTAGTATATAATGATCTATGTAACATGCATGCAAATATAAAGACATTTATATAAAAGAAGAAATTTCCTCACATTGATATGGAAATAATATGGGCACAACAAGAACACCTTCTTGTTGTTCTTGAGCTAATAATATGGATGAACAAGAAATCTCCAAACTAGAAGACCTCTTTCAAGTTGCACCAAGATGAACCCAAATAATCTACCCTTATTATTAACTAGATAATAAGATAGATATTATACTACTAATATTATGACTATATTACTACACTAGTAATACTTAGTAAATATTAATTTTTGAGAGTTTTTAGAGAGAAGATGAGTTTTGAGAGAAGTAAGGAAAACAAGCATGAAATGAACAAATAAAATGATCAACCATATTGCCCTTTTATAGGCAATATGGCCGGTCATGGTGAGCTCTACAAGGCTCTCATTTTGCTTATTTTAGTCACATGCATTAGGGTGAAGTGTTGTAGTATAAGTGATGATTATATTCTTCTTGTTATGTCACTTTCAATTAGTAACTAAAGAGTGTAAACAAGAGCAACAATTATCACCATGTAACTAGCACTCTAACCGGCCACAATGGCCTAGTTTGGTCCATTTTGATTTTTGATATTTGTCTCACAAATACTTATTGATCATATGGTTAATTATCTTGTATAATTAAGTGTTAATTTGATCATATAACAATTATATGACTCAATTAAATAAATAATATGTACTTAACATTTTAAGTAATATTTCACCATTATATCAATAGATAATGGGTCCCACAATGCTTAGTTAATTTATTTTACAACTCCTTGTAAATATAATTAACTAATTACCTCTATCTCAAAACCTCAACTAATTTAGTAATTTAATGATTAATTACTAAGTTAAATCTTATTTAATCGTATTAAAATAAGATATAAATTTATTAGGCAATTATCGCATAATTGAAAAATAAGTTTAATCGAATTTGAGTTCTTAACTCAATTTCTAACAATTAACTCTCGTACATATCGAATATATGTAATGTACTAATTAACTGTATCGTATACAAATAATTAGTTACTATTTGGATTTCATCCTTTAGGTGTGACCGAAAGGGATCAGTTGATCACCGCCGTCAAACGACAATAACGTCAAACTCTAGTCAGCCAAACGTTATTGATTTACGTTAATCAACTGACTAATCATATATATAGTCAATAAATATCCCAATTATATTCCATAATAAGATTTATTATGTGGCGCACTATTGTGGAGGACACCTACTCCAACATAACCAACAAATCTACATTTGTCAGATTTAGCTTCAAGCTTGTCTGACTGCAGTCGCTTAACATAAGCTGGACAACCCCAAATCCTCAAATGCTTAAGGTTAGGTTTACGTTCTTTCCATATCTCATATGGTGTTTTAGTGACTGCCTTAGTGGGAACTTTGTTTAATATGTACGCAGCAGCTTTCAAAGCATATCCCCATAGGAAAATAGAAAGATCAGTGAACCCCATCATGGATCTCACCATATCTAATAAGGTTCGATTTCTCCTTTTTGAAACACCATTATGTTGTGGCGTTCCAGGAGAAGTCGACTGTGACAAGATCCTATCTTGGCGTAAATAATCAATGAACTCATCACTGAGATACTCACCTCCACGGTCAGATCTTAGTGCCTTTATTTTCTTACCAATTTTTTTTTCAACTTCACTGCGAAATCTTTTGAACATATCAAAGGATTCTGACTTATGTTTCATTAGATAAACAAATCCAAATCTTGACATATCATCAATGAAGGTTATAAAGTAAGAATATCTACCTTTAGCTTGAACTTTCATTGGACTACATACATCAGAATGTATGAGTCCTAAAAGCTCACTAGCTTTTTCTCCAGTTCCAGTAAAAGGAGATTTGTTCAACTTTCCTAGGAGACAAGATTCACAAGTGTCATATGATTCATAATCATATTTACCAAGGCACCCTTCACGATGCAACTTGTTTACTCTTTTCTCACCAATGTGAGCAAGCCTACAATGCCAAAGGTAAGTTTGATTCCCTTGATTATTTCTTTTCCTCTTTTGGCCAGAAATAGTCATAATAGGACAAATCACTAGCTCAGGTAAAACATAAAGACCAAATTGAAAATAACCATTCACATATAAACCATCACCATGATAAATAGAGCATTGATTATTATTGAAAATTGTTCTGAATCCACACTTGTCCAAAGACAAGATGGAAACAATGTTCGAAACAAACTTAGGAACATAATAACAATATTCTAAAGTTATGGTCGTGCCATTAGGCATTCTAAGAAAGACGGTTCCTACAGCTAGGGCAGCAACATTTGCTCCATTCCCAACTTGCATGTTGACCTATCCCTTCGTTAACCGTCTATTGATCCTTAAACCTTGTAACATATTGCAAATGTTAAAGCTACTACCAGTATCTAATACCCATTTAGTAGTATCAATAGTTGTCAAAGAAATCATGAAAATATTTTTCACAATTGTTTTACCTTGTTGCTTGTCCTTCAGAGCTATCTTATACTCTGGACAATTTCCTTTCCAGTGTCCTTTCTTCTTGCGAAAGAAACACTCATCCTCTGACTGGTCAGTCATCACCCTCCTTCTCAAAGAAGCGATACTAACCATATTCACAGATCCAGATTTAACTAAGGACTTAGATATCTGATATCTAATAGTCCTACTTTAAAACTCGTACATCTTCTTAAGATGTGCAATGATCTGGGAAAGAGTCATATTTTCATATTGCCTCTGAATTTCAGGAGTAATGGAGGCCAAAACAATGCACTTTGCAGCAGTACTCTCTTCAAAGTACTTTGCCTATACATCTAATGCACTTGCATTACTTTCTCCTTTTTTAGATGCTACCATAGCGGGCTTATTGGTCACATCGATTAGCTTTTCATGCATGAGAACAATTCTCAGGTTCCGGTACTAATTATCAAAATTGATACCAGACAGTTTGTTAGCATCAAGAATGTTTCGCAGTGTAAAAATAGCCATTATGAGAAATCTGATACGAAGGAAAAAACAGAAAACAAGAACACAAAACATACATCATTAAGACATGGACTTTATATGAATGATAACAATAAACTTTAAAACATGAATGAGCCCCTTGGTAGTCATGTCGTTTTTCACACATAATAAAAGTCCTAGTACATTACCATTAATATTTCATCATATGAAATTAAACCAGACTCTATGTAACAAACCGGATTTTTAAAACAAAAGAAATACCTTAATAATAAAATAATCCATCAGAGTAAAAAGATGAATAGGGTCAAGGTGGTGAAAACACCTGACCAATCCGGATCGATACTCAAATTCAAAACTAAACTAAATACATTATTAAGAATCCTTAACTTAAATAACTTCCTAACTAAATTATTCTTCTCGCCACAAGTCTCTCCAGCACAACATCCAGACAAGCAGCAACCAATTCAACCTGAGAATGGGGGTCGACAATCAGTCGGGAGTAACTAGGTGCTCTCCCAGTCATGTTTACAACAGGCTAAGAATAACAAAAATCCATAATAGAATAAGTAGATGAATAGTAACATGAGAAATACCACAAGCAATCAATTGCAGTAACCAAGACAGACTTCGAACTCTGACACAACTGACATGACGACTCAACTCTAGATGAGCACAACATACCAAACAGGTGTAATACAACCCACACACAAACCGAAGGCACAAAGCTAGCAATAAGCATAGCGAATAGAGCGAACGCCCGTTAGAGCGTATAACGCACTGCCTCTAACTCTAGAGCGTATAAAACCACTGCCCATATGTCTAAGACCTGCAAGTCCTCCTCGATGCATTAACTGCATCGAACAACACTCGAGGACCAGAGCGTATAACTAACTGCCCTCTATAACCCCCCACCCCCCCCCCCCCCCCCCCCCCCCCCCGAACATAGACCATAAAACCCAATCCCCGAAGGGTAACGTTAGTTCATTCCAATACTATCGTCATCTATTCAACCAGCTACAAACAAATGCACAGTATAACTGACTGCACAAACCAATACGTGAATAACGTCACGACTCAACTCAGGAACAGTACTACTGACCGCCCAACAACGCGTGAACAACGTCACGACTCAACCAATGAACAGTATAACCGACTGTCCCACAATATAAGAATAAGAATAACCAATACGATATGCAAACATAGCGTTATAGTCAAACTAACCATACACCACACATAAACAAGCACAAATGACCAAGGTTATGGTATCTTGACCTATAACATTACACCTCAAAGGTCATGTTATAGTTCGAGTTACCATAACACCAGACACAAAAGCATATAACATCCAATGTTATAATACCACCAACTATAGCCTTCACTTAACCTTAGTGAAGTTATAGTAACTTCAGCTATAACCTTCACTCAACTTTAGTGAAGTTATAGTAACTTCAGCTATAACTTTGGTTAAGCTTGTCAGGCTATAGTATCATCATCCATAACCTTCGCTTAACTCCAGCAGAGTTATAGTACACCACCTATAACTTTGGTTAAGCTTGTCAGGTTATAGTATCATCAACTATAACCTTCACTTAACTTCATCAAAGTTATAGTACCTTGAACTATAACTTTCACTCAACTTTAGTGAAGTTAAGCACTTCAAGCTATAAATTTATACGTGCGAGGTTATAGTATCATCAACTATAACTCTCTTCCATCACGGGTTAGTCCTCTATAACAAATTCACCGAGGGGTTGACTCCACGGTACAAACCGCCATGTCACCAGAACGAGTCTTGTTATAGTACACCGCACCATAACGTCACTTTCAAAGTTATAGCTCAAATAGGTATAACACTACTACAAAAACAAAGAAAGAGCACGGTTGACAACCGTCTTTACATCTTAAATAAACTGTCTTAAAATTACCCGTCCTCGTTGCCTAAGAGCACGGGTGTGGTAGAGTCAAACCGTCCTCGTTTGAATTTACCAAGAGGACGGTTGTTTGGCAGAACCGTCTTCGTTGCTAGTTAAAAAGATGACGGTTGTTGGATGGAACCGTCTTCTTCTTGACACATGGCGCGCATTAATTTTGCGCCATCTTCACCATACTTTATCGCGATTTGTGGTAGGACCGTCTTCTACAATTTTTTTATAGCGGGTTTACGCATATTATTTATGAATACATCCTGCACATTGTTTGCCAAATTCATGCTCTATGACAAAACTATTTTGAAATAAAATTGTTTCATTCATACGCTATACGACAATAGACGTATAGCTTAAATATATATCTGACTACATTTCAAAAAATTCAGCGAATGTTATATTTATAACCAAAATCAAACAAATAAAATGGAATATGTTTCAACCTCCAAAATACCAACAGTTGATTGTTTAACACAAGCACTAACACAACTAGATAATTAAGTTTCAAGCGTTCAACCTAATTACTTTAAACGTTGTCCTCAAATATTTGTGACTTAAACTTCAATGCATATGCAGCCCAAATGTCCCGCACCTCATCAATTTGCTCCATCGAGTACGTCTTTGGTGCTTTAATCATAAACTACATACAAAGTAAACACAAACGCAATTAGAATTATTATATCAACACAACATATAATTTATATATAGAATGAAGTAAATAATTGAAGTAAAAGAACCAAATGACATACGCTTGGAATAATAGTAATATATTGTCCTCTGATGATCTCCAACATATATCGACAAACATAATATCCACATAAGATTGTCCCTAAGGGCTGTGTAGGACACTAAAATAGAAATTATGTCAACTAAATACAACTCATAAACAAAAAACTCACAACAATAAAAGTTGGTTTATGACATCAGAGAGGCAGACATTAATGAATACCTAAACATCTGCTCTGAAGGTTCATAGAAGTTAGTGAAAATGGATCAGAGAGGGGAAATAATGACTACAAATAAGGATTTATTCAACCAATTTGTTGTCTAAGGCATTTATTTTATAAAAAAAATAGACTTTATAATCTAGGAGATAAAAATTTATTAGTTGAAGAGGTACCTTTATTATTTTCCATTCAAGTTGTTTTTGGTGACACTTTAGAAGTGGAACCATAGAGTTTCTCTTTGTAATTGCCCTGCGTTAAATATATGTTATATACTTCCGGCTGGATCACACCAATATACCACACTTTCAATCGGATTAATGACAACCAACATCCAATGTTCACTACCATTTATAAAATAAAACAATTAGCCATGCAGTGTACCGCACGATAAATAAAAATTACAGAACAAATTTAGAGTACGTGTATGACACACGTGTCCAAGTAAATCCAAAGTAGGTATACTTAAATATCAAAACACTGATAATTTGGAGAGCCTTTAGCTCCAAATTCAAAGTAGGTAAATATAGATTCAAGGATGCCAATATCTGTGTTACCAGTTTTAACAAGTAAGAAACGAAAAAATTAACCCATAATACTATAAGAATAAGAGGTCAATATTACAAATTATTAAGAGTAAAAATAAATTTTAGATTATTGTGAAAAAAATGATACATACCTTTCATAATATGGAGCAAAAATAAGCTTTCGACCCCTTTCACAACCCTTACATGCCATAGCCTCAACAATATAGTCTGATCGAGTATCTTCACTTTCAAAAGTAGCGAATTGGGACAATGACTCGGGGCACAAAAATCCATATGAAGTTGTACATTGCATACTCTTGGTAAGTTCACTTAAATAGCTACGACAAAAGAAATGAGATTTGCTAAGTTATGCACAAATGTCAAATTGTACTAACTAAATTCAAAACAAAAGTAAATTCTATAAAACCGTTTCGAAAATTAAAAATCAAACCTTATAAACGTAATAAGGTGAGAGGCACTTATTTTTTGTTCATCACACCAATGAACAAGTTCTTCATGACTAAGCATACATGTTTGCTCAAGGTTTACTACATGTTTCTCAATAACTGTGACAACCCTCGCGAATGCGGAAATATAAAACATACAAGCATGTGAATTATATAGCGGAAAATACGGTATTTTAAAAACCTT
>JAIUZE010012967.1:0-41810 GCA_022085475.1 Heliosperma pusillum
TCTACATATACGAAATAGATTGAATCGTGTATGCGTTCAGGGAAGGCTTTTCTCCCGTGGATGCCCATTAATCATACTTGCCATGTACACGGTGCTAGTGCGTTTCATTTACCGTGAGAGATGTCGTCTTTGTGTCGTCGTTCTTGAATGCGTGATTTCATGATATTATTCATGGTCATTGCATGATTGGGCACCGTCTATGTATTGGGTTGCTTGTATGGCTGATAACATGATGGATTTATTCATAGTCATTGCATGACTTGACATGGTTTGTTTGTCGAGTCTCAATCTTATCAAACTTATACCGCTAACGGTGAGATGCAAGCCCTAGTGAACGTATTCGGTTGCCTAAGAGTGTCTTCCCCGAGTCTTTGAATAACATGATGGTTTCAGATTTGATTTCCACATGATCTTATCATTATTTATCGAATTGCCTATCTATTCTTATCGTATCTCACATGTATATCTATATATGCATGATTTTACTTTTGTATTTCCTTATATGTCCGTTTAATGTGATGGCTGGGAGAACCCGGAGTTACTCCCCACTGATTGTGGCGTTCATGTTTTTCATGAATGAACAGGTTGCTTGCATGGATGGCTTTTTGCTTATGATATTTTGGGTTCGGGTGTGAGCTAGCGGGCGTTGTCCCTGGATGAAACACCTCTAGACGTTGTTTAGCTAGTTGCTAATTACTTTGTCTTTTGTTAACACTTTGAGAGACTACGTCTCTTGTGGTATTTTTATTTAGGTTGTAATATTTTGACACTCCTCGTATTTTTCTATCTTGCATGTATAAAGGTTTTTAAAATACCGTATTTTCCGCTATATAATTCACATGCTTGTATGTTTTATATTTCCGCATTCGCGAGGGTTGTCACAAAGGGAGTATTATGAGTAGTATATTAAAGGAGGCACAAAAACTTTGGAGAGACGATATCTCATTAGTAGTCATTAAGTTATTAAGGGACCATTTTACAGTACCCTTTATGATCTGTTGTACTCCCTTTGTTATTCTTTGTGCCTTAAAATATCTATTACATTTGGTACATAATTTCATAACAATCATACCTATTTTATCATACATTGTAACCATTTTATTAGTACCGTATTTTATAGTATACGTACCCATTTTATTTCTTTTTGTACACTTTTCCCACCAATTTGAAATTGGATTTCTCAAAAATTTAGTGAGAGTTTGTCTCTCGGGAGACCTATATATTTTTGTATCTTTTAATATGAAACTTTAACTTTAATTTTATCTGATACAACTATAACGAAATAATTTATTAATTCTAATAATATTTTTTGTATCTATAATCTGAAAAATTAGTTTTAACGTTATCTTATACGTATACTACGAATTAATTTTCTAATTCTAATAAGAAAATTTTAAGTAATTATGTGAAGAAACCCAATTTCCCACATGTGAGTGTAATCCCACATTGATAAAAGAGGGGAGAGTTTATCACCTTATAAGGCAAGGGGCTACTCCCTCTATTGCCAATTGGTTTTAGAGTGGAACCACCGTGGGTTTATAAAGTGGACCATCTCCCCTCAATACGGGTTGGACCCAGGCCCGATTGTGAAATTTAACAAATTAATTATTTTCTAATTATAATAGAAATAGTTATAATTAAATAACTATTTTCTAACTCAAGTAGAAAAACTGTAAATAATTATAATTATTTATTTATAAATAACATGCTAGTTTAAGGAAAGGTAGGAGTTAAGATATTTTATAAATAATACAACAATCTTCTCTTGTATATTCTACATAGTTGCCGAAGAGATAGTCATCTTTTGTTTAGTAAGTTGTTCTCTTGTAGTCTAATCTTTTCCGTCAATATGTCAGGGGACGGCAATGGTAATGACAACGTTACGAAAAAGATCCAACTTATTCATGACGCGTCTTCTATTTACTATTTACATCCTTCGGAAAGTCCAAGCAATTCCCTTTCAACGTATCTCCTCACGGGTGATAATAATTATTATAATTGGATTAAGGCAGTAACTAGCGCATTGAAAGGACGTAATAAACTCGGTTTTATCACCGGGGAGTTTGCACCCCCTGAGGACGCAACAAGTCCAGAATTTTCCGCTTGGAAATCTAATAATTCAATAATTTGTTCGTGGTTGTTTAATTCAGTTGACGCGTCTATTCAACCCAGTATCGCTTCTCATAAAATTGCTAAGACACTATGGGAAGATTTGGCTAGACGGTACTCTATCACCGATGGACTGCGTATTCACCAGTTGAAATCGGAATATACTCTTCTTCGTCAAAGAGAACTGTCGGTTGATGCATATTACAATAAGTTCAAGTCTCTATGGTATGAAATTTATGGCTTGCAGGATGTCACTTGTGCTTGTACATGTTCCGCTGCAACTAAGATCAGAGAGCGGGCAGAGCGAGACAAAACTTATGATTTTCTCAAGGGTCTTAATGATAACGATTTTGGTACAATCCGTACCCAAATTCTTGGCATGGTTCCCTTTCCGACTCTTAATGAAGCCTTTTACATTGCCATATCGAAGGCTTATAATCTTGAAGATACCAAAACTGATTTCATTGATCCGGAGAACATTCCGATTGAGGATGTCTTTGAGAAACTGAAATGTACGCGAGAGGGTCTAACCTCCGAAGAGGCAGCCCACAGGCTCGAATTATTTGGACTTAACAAATTAGAAGACAAAAAGGAAAACATATTTCTGAAATT
This sequence comes from Heliosperma pusillum, assembly GCA_022085475.1. Lineage (NCBI taxonomy): Eukaryota > Viridiplantae > Streptophyta > Magnoliopsida > Caryophyllales > Caryophyllaceae > Heliosperma > Heliosperma pusillum. Next base: position 2,722 of record JAIUZE010012967.1, read on the forward strand.
TTTTGGGTTTTTTCATAGGGAACAGGGCTAAGGCCTAAGGGATAAGCAATGGTAAGTAGCGGAAGCTATTGTTCTCGCTACTGGTGCTAGAAGTGAGTCCCGTAAAAGACGATCTCAGTTGTTGGATCACCCATATGTCGTATACTCGTATCCTATCCCAGCGTATCAATTTATGGTTAGTGTACATGCCTCCCATTACATATGCTGAGTTTCCACTTTGTGAGTTTGTGAAATATTGGAGGCTGTCAAGGTTTAAACTCGTGACCTTCAGTCACACTGACTCTGATACCATGAGAGATGAACCATCTCAATCAAAACCTTATGTTGGATTAATCTCCCACACTCCTAAAAATAAATGTTGAAGTTAAGTGTGTTGATACTTTCAAATGCATATACGTAAATTGTTTACGTTTTGGATGAAGGAAAATAAAATGCACAAGATGTTATGGATTGTTTTAATAAGAACAATCAATGAAGGAAAATAAAGCGAGATGCATTCGATGGCTTTGCTGGGTGTCGGGAACAGTTGCGAGAGTCATCCAATATGCTGGCCACCGCATGAATTTGGTCGATCTGGATAGCCACTTCGTCATTATGGGTCAAGGCACCACCCTGGTAACGAGGAGCAACAGCACAACAACTGTGATCAACAAAAACAAACACTGGACAATTAGAAAACCCATTTTAGTACCCAATAAAAAAAATATTATAAAACCCATTTTGGTTTGGGAGTTGTTAAATCCCGCGCAACATTTTTCTAAATCCCGCCCAACATTTTTCAAATTTTTTTAAAACGAAGGGTAAATATGGAATTTTAGGACAATAAAATTCATTTCTTTTTCCAAGTTTGCCCTTCTTTGAATATCGTCTTTTTAAAATTTTTTTTTTTATCGGTAAATAAAAAATGAGTGACGGTGATATATTTGATGATTATTTTTCTAATTCGTACAATAGTAAACGAATACCATTTCAAACAATTGAACATGTTAACCACATTACAATATTAAATTAAAACGCTATAAACGACATGACATTACAATATTACAATATTAATTAAAAAAGTAAAATGTGCAATGATGGTATCCTGGAAAAGACGTAGACATTGATAGCTAGCAGTTGACTTTTGTTGAATTTGAAAGAAAATTAGGAAACCCACGCTTCTTAACAATTGAGACCTTTTTTCCTACTCGGGTACGTATTGACATGACATGACGTTAAAGGAATCGGGCTAAGTTGGTACATACGGAGTATATAGTATAGTTGGATAGATTCATCCGTTTGTTTACGACTCGGGTATTTTTTACTTTCTTCTTTCTTCTTTTTTTCTTTTTACTTTCTTTTTACTTTCTTTTTTGTTTACAATGGCCCGGGTAAATAGGGAGTTGAGCTTAGACCTGATAAGCAGGTTGGGTTTTAGTGAAGTCGGGTTATTTTTTATTTGCGTCAATTTAGTTATTACGAATAATAAACAGTGTACAACGATAAATAGCCAATTCAAAGACGTCAGTTTGAGCTTGGGTCTTGAATTTGGGTGTTGGTTCGGGTACAAGTTGGGTTATTCGAGTCGAGGTTATCCGGACCACGACAATTTTATCAGGTCTAGTTGAGGTTTTCAAATTATAGTTTTGGTTTTCAAATTATAGTTTAACTCGTGCATCGTTGCGCATATTAATTATTATGTTTTGTAATTATTATAGAAAAGTTTTGAAGACGTAATTATCTTTTGTATAATACAATAGAAAGTTATATATTTCGTGTATCTCCGATATTTGTTTACTTTTAATTTTGGCATAATAACCAAAGAGAGTAGAGGACTACATGCGATCATTTATATATATTGTTAATTACTGACAAGTGTAATAACCGTTTTTTATAATACAGTACAAGTTAGGCCATGTTCTTTCTAGCATAGTTTCAGCTCATTTCAATTCAACTCCATTCAGGTTAGCTCAGCACTATACAGTTCCGCTCAGCTCAATTCAGTTCAGTTTAGTTCAGTTCTGCTTGGCTTCACTCAGTTCTATTCAGCTCCATTAAATTCAACTCATTTTGGATCTAGTCATCTCAAACTTAATAGTTTTTATAACTATTATTAATATTTATTATTATAATAATTATTATTATAGTAATTATTAATCAATACTTCACCGGTCTCATAATTATCTTACTAATTTAATTTTTAAGGTTAAATTTTAATAACTTTGACAACAAACAAGTGTTCAAATATTAAAAATTGACACATTATAACAAAACATTTACAATAATCATACAAAAATCTTTCGTAAATATAATTTTTGAAAGAAGGAAAAAAAAAGTGAATATAAATGGAGAAAAATCGAGTTAAAGTGTCGTCTCGAAGACTTTGTAATTCAAAATAAGAAGATTATTATGAGATGGAGGGAGTATTATGTTACACTAATTCTTATTTCTGACGGACTTATTTTGGTATGAACCTTAAGACGGACTTAAGACTTTGCAGCTAATGCTAAATTGTTTTTCAAACGTGGTTGTTACATTTAGCTGCAAACTGGGTATAAAACCCTGTCTTATTTGCTCATACCAAAAATAGCTCGTCTGAAGAGAGACCAACTCATCATGTTAATAGCAACTATCATTATTATTATTATTATTATTTTTTTTTTTTTTTTTTTTTTTATCATTATTATTAATTATTCATTGTCAAATGTAACCACTATGGTCCGGTCCGGTTTTGGACCGGTGATCACCCCTAGGTAGTATGCATGTCATATCTTATGTGTTGTGTTGTGTCTTGTGTTGGTTGTTGGTAGGGGTGTTGGTGTTGTACGAGTATGAGTTGTGAACTTCGAGGACGAAGTTCGTTATTAAGGAGGATAGACTGTAATACTCCGTATTTCTATATACTTAGCAGTCGATCGAGTAAAGTTTACTAGACTGAGTGGAGTAGGTACTCGGCAGAGTAGAGTCTACTCGTCCGAGTAGATTGATCTGTTTGAAATAACATACTGTTCTGGTGTACTCGGCCGATTGAGTTAGGCACTCGACCGAGTACATGTTGTACTCGGTCGAGTACAACGGGTTTCAAGGATTAGTCGGACGGTTGATTAAAGATTAATAAGAAGAATTAGGTTTCATAATTGTCATTACGTTTCTCAAACAAACCTTATTCCTCTAAAAAAAACTCTCTCTAATTCCTCAAGAACACCCTTAATCATCTCGTGCCGGATCCGATCTCTCGCTACGTTGTTGATTGCATTGGTAAGTTCCTATATTTTGTGATTGTATGTATTGTTGTAACCCTAAGTGAATTGGGGGAAAAGGGGAATATGTTGGTATTGCTTATATGATCATTGATTGTTTAGGAGGAGACTTTATAAAAGAAGGATTTTGATTATGATTGCATATTACCGAATTTGCTTCAGGTAGGGTTTCTCTACTCAGTATTTGTGTATATTAATCATTGTGATCAGATGAATTATTATGAGATTATATGACTCTTGATATGTGATTGATGATGGTGTTGATGGAGTTCGGGTTTGGTGTTTGGAGATGCTACCATGGCTACTATGGTTACAGGTTTGGTGATTCCGTTAGGAGACGGATTACACCTCGAGTTCGCCCCTGTGATTATCCCGCTACGTGGGGAATGTGCACATTAATGTTCCGTGTTCTCTCGCTGCGGTGAGAGGTGCTTTCGACGCATGTGGCTGCGGTCCATGATCAATTGGTGGTTTTGTAGAGCAGGGATGGTAACCTGAGTCTACTGAGGTGTCCGCTGCAGTGGCCTTCCGATTTCTCTTTCCCTTGTGCTTATCTTATACATTAGTCGTTATGTACGATTACTGACCCCGTTAATGTTTTCCAAAATTGTTGTGATCCATTGGGTGATGGTGATCAGGTGATCACATGTCGTAATTCGTAAGCTGCGTTGGGATGAGGATAAGATCACTACGTCGAGTCTAGCTTCCGCTTAACATCTTTTGGAGTCGTATACATTAGCTGACTACATTACCTAAATACTTTGTTAGTTTTGATTGTTTGGTCGGACGGTATGCTGTCTGATTTGGAGAACATGTATTGATTTAAATCATTTATTAGCTAAGTATTGTTTCTTTATCGCTTAATTTAATATGTACTAACTCGGCCAACTAAGATGGTAGCACTCTCATGTGCTAGAGAGGTCTTGTAAGGCTCTTTAGAATATGGGGGTGTTACAGGAATTGCTTGCAATTTTTAAAAATGTCAAGCTAATGGCTAAACCATTGAAGAATGTCATGTAGGATAGCTTGATGAAGTAAGCTACTAGCTTCATTAAGCTAGTTGCTTAAATGACCCCACCCAAAATATAAAACCAATAGAAATGTTTGATATGTTTTAATTAGTTAATTAAATAAACTGAGAAAAGGAAATTGAGAAAAAATGTGGAGGTATTAAATGTGGGCTACTTAAAAACTAAGTTAAATCATTGGAGTGAATTAGTAGTTTTTAATTAGATTAGCTTAAAATGTGACGTGGATGTGCTGTGACAATGGTAATCTAGTTGCAATTAGCTTACCATTGAACTTAGTGATTAAGGTGCTAATTTATCACTTTGACCTTTTGACTTTCCTCTCCTATCACTATAAATACGAGAAGTTGTAGTCATTTTCTATACACATTTTCCATATATCATCTACTACTTTTAGGAGTGTTGTGTGTCCTTTGGGGACAACGCCCATTCCGATTTGTACCAGTCAGGGCAGTTTCTCATTCAGTGGTCTCCATACCACACCACAACAACATTTATTCTTAATTATATCTTCACCCCTATAATGCATATATTTACAACACATAACACAACATTATTGCACATAGAGTCAAGTCTTTTGTAGAGTTGGTCTCTTTTTAGACGTTATATTCTTGTCTGAAACCATACAACGGGATTTTGGAACCATTTTACAGCTTAATATTACAACTTTTGGAAACCCAAGTTACCATAACACTGGTTTTACCGTTGTGGTTACATTTTACAATAAATTTGTCACAAAAGCTCATCTAAGTCTTAGATGAAAAGTGGTGCCTCGCAATAGTCGGTTTCACAATATGTTCACTTGTAAGATTATTTACCAGAAATTAAATAATGGGTACGAAACTACAAATCGTGATTGGTTTTCTTGTAATTTGAAAATTCAAAATAGGAAGATGTTATTGAGTTCCAATCATATATACGACGGATGTGTGCTTTAGATATATGCACCAAAAAAATATATATAGACAAAGAACCTAAATCGTAACCATGAACAAAACATAAGTTGAGTTCCAATCATATATACGACAGATGTGTGCTTTAAATAGGAAGATGTTATTGAGTTCCAATCAGAAGGTATAGTAGATTAGTAGTAACCATGAACAAAACATCAAGTAGAATTTGGTACAGTAATCAAGATTCAAGAGTAGCTAGCTATATTTATATATACTGTCCAATTTAATTTGAAACTAAATCGTAAATCTCTTTACTACTAAAAGAATAAGACATTCTTTTAGTTTTTCCTCCAAAATGCATCTATCTAAATAAGGGAATAACTAAAACTTTCTTTCATTAAATTCTTAGATTTCATGCCCGTGCGATGCACGGGTCTACGTTAATGTTATTTTCATAATTTTCTTATAACAATTAACTTGTAAAAATAAACTTTTGAAATTTTAAGACTATAATAAAATATACTTCGTAATTTTTAAGAAAATAATATTAATATATTGATTCAACTTCTATTTTAAACATATTTTACCAACTTTGCCACCAATCAAGTTATATTTGATCTATATGACTCGAAAAATGATCCAAGGTACCTAAGAATTAAGCTTTCTAAGACAATGCTTAAGAGAGTCAAAAGATTTTGGGTTGATCACCCTACCTTATGGTAATTGTCCGACATGGGGCAATTCTACTATTTATAGGTATTAGTATCTTCACCACACTTACATTATTTTTCAAGGTGGGACATATAATATGAAATTTTATACTATAATGATAACATTTTTTTACTACGAATCTTATAATTAGATTATTTTCATAATTAATACAAAATTTTAAGAGATCTCTAAAACAATATTATAGAGACTTAAACGATTTTGGATTGATATCTAAGTCCAAGGACGACTCTTATGTATAATCGCATGATCACTCCAGGTTATGATATTTCTCCGATGTGGGAGAATTCCTCTATTTATACATAGTATATTCACCACACTTACATTATTTTTCAATGTGGGACAAATAACATATTTATTTGTACACCATTAAAATTATTATTTATGATACTTTTTTAAATTTTTATTTATGATATTTTCCTAAATTAATTTTGATAATGTAAATTTCATTAAGGCGGGGATAATAATACAAACTTTTAAGAGTTCTATAAGATAATACTTAAGAGATTTAAAAGATTTTGGGTGAATATCTGACTTTGAAAGATGACTCATTTTAACAATATTTTTTTTGTGAAATGAAATGTAAAAGGTTTTATATAAAAATTATAAACATCACTTGAATATAATATAGGAAATGTATATTGAGATAAATAAAAGATTTTTTACTTTATTTTTTTATGATACCTTCCTAAATTCAGTTTTGATAATGTAGGTTTCACTAATGTGGATACAAATTTTTAGAAGCTCTCTAAGACAATATCTAAGAGACTCAAAAGATTTAGATTGATATCTAAGTTCTAATTGATGACTCCTATTTATAATTATAGAAGCACCTCACCTTATGATAATTTTACGATGTGAGACAATTATACTATTTATACGTAACATATTTACCTACTTGTATTATATTTCAATGTAGGACAAATAACTTATTAAGTAGTACACCATCAAAATTATTACTTATATAATACTTTCCTAAATTTCCTAAATTAAGTTTGATGGTTTAAATTTCATTATTGTGGAGATAAAATACAAACTTTTAAGAGTTCATTAAGACAATACTTAAGAGACTAAAATGACTCCAATTTATAATCATATTTTTTATCACTCCACCTCATGATATTTTCCGATCTAGGATAAATTTACAATTTACACTTAGTATATATATTTACCACAAATACATTATTTTTCAATGTGGGACTAATAACACATTTAGTTTATCATCAAAATTATTATTTATGATACTTTTCCAAATTAATTTTTAATAATGTAAATTTCATTATTGTGACGATTATAATGCAAATTTTTAGAACTCTTCAATACAATACTTAAGAGACTTAAAAAATTGTGTGCTTATACCTAAGTTCAAGGATGACTACTATTTATAATCATAAAATCACCATATGTTATATTAATTTTTTGATGTGGGACAATTTACTATCTATGTAATATATTCACCATACATACATAATTCTTCAATGTGGGACTAATAAAAAACTAAGTAGTACACCATCTTTTTCTAGATTAGAATAATAAAAATATATTTTAAAGGTCACTTATTATATTTTAAAAGTCTTTTATTAACAATATAAAAAAGATGATCATATTTATGATCACTCCACTTTATGATAATTTTTCAATGTGGGAAAATTTTACTATTTATACATACTATATATTCACCAGTCACCATACCCTACATTGTTTTTCAAATAACACATTAAATAATTTATCATCAAAATTATTATTTATGATACTTTTCTAAATTAATTTTTAATGATGTAAATTTAACTATAGTTTAGATTATAATACAAACTTTTAAGAGCTCTTTAAGACAATATGTAAGAGGCTCAAAAGATTTTGGGTTGAAACTTTATTTCCAAATATGATTCCTATTTGTAATCATAAGATCACACATCTTATAATAATTTTCTGATGTAGATAATTCTACTATTTATAAGTAATATATTCATCATACCTACATTATTTTTCAATGTGGGACAAATAATATACTAAAAATTACACCAAGTATGTGCAAATAAATAGTATGAGTTTCTATACTTTCGAGGTTTTTTTTACCACGAATGTAAATATTATCTTCATAATTTTTGTTATGATACTTAAACTTTTTTCATAATACTTTTCTAAATTAATTTTTGATGATGTAAATTTAACAATTGTGGAGATAATACACAAACTTTTAAGAGATCTCTAAGACAATACTTAAGAGACTTAAAAGATTTCACTTTGATATATAAGGTCAAAGGATGATTCCTATATATAATTATAGGAGATTTTACTTAGATATATAAGGTAAAAGGATGATTCCTATATATAATTATAGGATCACCCACCTTATGTTAATTTTACGATGTGGGACAATTTTACTATTTATACATAGTATATTCATCACATCTACAAACTTTTAAGAGATCTCCAAGACAATTTTTAAGAGATTCAAAAAAATTTGGGTTAATACCTAAAGTTTAAGGACGACACCTATTTATAATCATAGGATTAGCCACTTTATGTTATTTTTCCGATGTGGGATAATTCTACAATTTATACGTAATATGTTTACCACATCTACATTATTTTTTCAATGTGAGAAAAATAATATATTAAGTAGTACACCATCTTTTTCTTTAAAATATATATTTCTATTATTTTTATTTTATATAATAATTAAAAGATTATCCACTTAATTTTTTATATCCAAAGTATTATTTATGAAACTTTCCTAAATTAATTTTTTATGATGTAAATTTCACTACTGTAAAGATAATAATACAAACCTGTAAAAGATCTCTAAGACAATACTTAAGAGACTCAAAAGATTTTGGGTGGATACATAAGTTCCAATTATGTCTCCTATTTATAATTATAGGATCACCATATCTTAAGGTAAATTTTCGACGTGGGATAATTCTACTCTTTATATGTAGTATATTCACCACACCTACATTATTTTTCAATGTCGGACAAATAACATACTATAGTATATTCACCACACCTACGTTATTTTTCAATGTGGGACAAATAACATACTAAGTACTACATCATATTTTTCTATAAATTAATTATTTCTTGAATACTACTAAACCATTATACTAATATTAGAATAATAAAAAAATATTTTAAAAGTCATTTATTTAATTTTCATTTACTTAGGTTATAGTTATATGATCTTATAAATGATATGGTAGTAAAAAATACAAAATTTATACTCTAATGAAAGCATTTTTCGTTAAGAATCCAAATATATAACTTTCGAAATGTTTTGCATTATATTTTTTTTGTCAGATTGATAATCAATTTTTTCTTACGTAAATAATAGTTGTGATATTAAAAATATTACATAGTATCTTTTTCGTAATCTTGAAAGATCTTAAAATATACTTTCCAAAAACTGAAAAAGATGATGTTGACCAATAGAATTGCTAAAAAAAACTTCTTTTATATATATATATATATGTATTGATTATATTTTCATTAAAACATAACCTTATAAATAAATTCTAATCTTTTAATTAAATTCAAAAATTATGATTTTTTCATTAAAATAAAATCAAGTTGGTATTAAACTATAAACTATAAGTTGATAAATTTTTTAATAATGCAATAATTCTAACTTTAGAGGATAATTTGCACATACTTACTATTAGCTTCGTGACAAAAAAAATCATCAAAAATATTGGAGAAAATTTACAAAATGAAATCTTAGTTTTATGGTACAAGAATATTTACATTAAAATACACACTTCATAACTTTACTCAATTCTCTTTGATTAGTTTCCATTTCAATTTTTTTTTGTTTCATACCAATACAATTAAGTGAAATATTAAATATTAATGAAGTGCCGATTTAAAATGTATAAATAATACCCAACAAAAAAAATTAAATATATCGTTCATGCATTGCGCGAGATCTATTTTATTTACTAATATTAAATTGTAGAATTAAATTTCAAATAGTGTTATACCATTACCAATGGTGTAATTGTTATTCTCTAATATCCATATTTAAAAAACCGCGCATTCGCGGGAGGATCTACACTAATTAGTAATAAACATAGATCTATCTCTTTCTATATTGTCACATGATCGAGCGCTGCGGTGCGGTCGATCATGCTTCCGTTTGTGAAGTTAATTGCAGATTAAAACTTGACACCCTCACCGGTATTGTAGTGCCCACTCCATAATAGGATTTTCCGAGACGTGGGTACACTAATCCAACATCGACCGTGAATAATTAATTTGAACTCGACAGCTTGGTTTACATCCAAATCTTTAACCATTGAATAAACCATCGTCTCTTTGAGGTTGGAATCCCTAATTCTTATGTCCAATTGAACGGTCTTACGCTCTTCGGACATTGCGTAGAAAGGGTCCATCTTTGTCAAGGAAAGTTACTCATCACCATACTTAATTGCCGCTACAAGGGGTCCTATCCTTGTTAGTTCGTCTTCCTTGTTGGTAAAGCTAAGCTTTAGTTTAAGGTCCGCTGACATATAATTACAAATATTAGAAGCTGAATTGTTAGAGATTGTCACGGACGCTACGTCTTGTGAAATAAGCTCGATTTTGAAAGGAGAATTATTTCTCGCCGACCGTGTGGATAATCCATCGCTGAGCAACGCTAGCACATCACTCACAAAATAAAGAAAAAGTACCTTACGCTGAAGAGTCCATGTATTAGTATCAAAGCGAGACGAATTGTTGGTGCTGCTGCTGCTTTCGTCGTTCACTCTTTGTGATCAGGTGATCACATGTCGTAATTCGTAAGCTGCGTTGGGATGAGGATAAGATCACTACGTCGAGTCTAGCTTCCGCTTAACACCTTTTGGAGTCGTATACATTACCTAAATACTTTGTTAGTTTTGATTGTTTGGTCAGACGGTATGCTGTCTGATTTGGAGAACATGTATTGATTTAAATAATTTATTAGCTAAGTATTGTTTCTTTATCGCTTAATTTAATATGTACTAACTCGGGCAACTAAGATGGTAGCACTCTCATGTGCTAGAGAGGTCTTGTAAGGCTCTTTAGAATATGGGGGTGTTACAGGAATTGCTTGCAATTTTTAAAAATGTCAAGCTAATGGCTAAACCATTGAAGAATGTCATGTAGGATAGCTTGATGAAGTAAGCTACTAGCTTCATTAAGCTAGTTGCTTAAATGACCCCACCCAAAATATAAAACCAATAGAAATGTTTGATATGTTTTAATTAGTTAATTAAGTAAACTGAGAAAAGGAAATTGAGAAAAAATGTGGAGGTATTAAATGTGGGCTACTTAAAAACTAAGTTAAATCATTGGAGTGAATTAGTAGTTTTTAATTAGATTAGCCTAAAATGTGACGTGGATGTGCTGTGACAATGGTAATCTAGTTGCAATTAGCTTACCATTGAACTTAGTGATTAAGGTGCTAATTTATCACTTTGACCTTTTGACTTTCCTCTCCTATCACTATAAATACGAGAAGTTGTAGTCATTTTCTATACACATTTTCCATATATCATCTACTACTTTTAGGAGTGTTGTGTGTCCTTTGGGGACAACGCCCATTCCGATTTGTACCAGTCAGGGCAGTTTCTCATTCAGTGGTCTCCATACCACACCACAACAACATTTATTCTTAATTATATCTTCACCCCTGTAATGCATATATTTCCAACACATAACACAACATTATTGCACATAGAGTCAAGTCTTTTGTAGAGTTGGTCTCCTTTTAGACGTTATATTCTCGTCTGAAACCATACAACGGGATTTTGGAACCATTTTACAGCTAAATATTACTACTTTTAGAAACCCAAGTTACCATAACACTGGTTTTACCGTTGTGGTTACATTTTACAATAAAGTTGTCACAAAAGCTCATCTAAGTCTTAGACGAAAAGTGGTGCCTCGCAATAGTCGGTTTCACAATATGTTCACTTGTAAGATTATTTACCAGAAATTAAATAATGGGTACGAAACTACAAATCATGATTGGTTTTCTTGTAATTTGAAAATTCAAAATAGGAAGATGTTATTGAGTTCCAATCATATATACGACGGATGTGTGCTTTAGATATATGCACCAAAAAAAATATATATAGACAAAGAACCTAAATCGTAACCATGAACAAAACATAAGTTGAGTTCCAATCATATATGTTGGAGCTAGTGTCCTCCACAGTTAGTGCAATAACATAAATAAATCTCTATAGGTTCACAGGGTACACTTTGTATTATAATCAGTTGGATAACGTTTATCAATAACGTTTGTCTTGCTAGATAAGTTTGACGTTATTGTCATACAGATGGCGGTGATCAACTGGTCCCTAAAAGTCACACCTAAAGGATGTGTTTGAGAGATGTGATTATTTGAGAAAATAATCATATTGATGCCTTATTAAATGACTAAAAGGTTAGTCGATGTTTTTGACTAAAAGGTTAGTCAATGTGATGATGACAGATTATTTAATAACGATTAAATAAAGTTAGCTGAGACGAATTAACTGTAATTCGTAAATTGAATATAAAATGTTATATTTAATTGTTGTATATAATGTAAGATAATTAAACATAAACCGTTATAATTAATTGGCAAATTATAAATATACGGATATTTATAACTAATGATGTATTATGGTGATGTCGGTCCATGACAAATGACGATTATAATATATCACATTATATTGGAAGCTAAGATAACCGAAACAAAAGTGTCCAAATACACTCTGTTTTTCGGTCAATAGGTGGTTATTTTGAGGAGAAAAGATCTCCCCACAAAACCCAATTGTGCCGTGAGAAAGAGAGGAGAAGGGAAAAAAAAATTCAGATTTTTCTAACCCTAATTCATTCTCTCTTAGGCCTCCATCATTGACATCTCACAAAAAAAAAAAAAAAACAGTATTCTTTTCTCTCTTTTTCTAGCAAAAACCTAAGGCATATCTTGATCAATCTTTGGTGCAACGATTAGGAGATATCATAATTTTGATATTTGTTCTTAGGCCATTAAAGCAAGGACTAAAGGTTATTTCTAATCTCTCGTTTATTATGCATTTTCGTTTATGACCATTAATCATATAATCATAATTTCATTATAATCCTGAATGATTTAAAGGGAGTATACGGATATTTTCCCACAATATATACGACGGATGAGTGCTTTAAATAGGAAGATGTTATTGAGTTCCAATCAGAAGGTATAGTAGTAACCATGAACAAAACATCAAGTAGAATTTGGTACAGTAATCAAGATTCAAGAGTAGCTAGCTATATTTATATATACTGTCCAATTTAATTTGAAACTAAATCGTAAATCTCCTTACTACTAAAAGAATAAGACATTCTTTTAGTTTTTCCTCCAAAATGCATCTATCTAAATAAGGGAATAACTAAAACTTTCTTTCATTAAATTATTATATTTTCATTAAAACATAACCTTATCAATAAACTCTAATCTTTTGATTAAATTCAAAAATTATGATTTTTTCATTAAAATAAAATAAAGTTGGTGTTAAACTATAAACTATAAAGTTGATAAATTTTTTAATAATGCAATAATTCTAACTTTAGAGGATAATTTGCACATACTTACTATTAGCTTCGTGACAAAAAAAAAATCATCAAAAATATTGGAGAAAATTTACAAAATGAAATCTTAGTTTTATGGTACAAGAATATCTATAAATATAATAAAAAGACATGACAGCCGAGCCCACGTGGCAATATAACTAATACATATTATACTTAAAGGAGGCCTCACCTTATTTCTTGCCCAAATCCTCATATTGCATTCAGTCTCACGTTTTAGACTTGGCATCCTCTCCTCTACCCTCTTTATTGTTATTTAACTTTCATAGTTATTTCACTAATTTAATTGGCCATTTAAATATCTAACCCCTCCCCCTTCCCCCTTGAATTATTTATAACCTAAATGTTGTCTTATGCTCCTACTTACATTCTCATATAGAAGGCATCTTCTATGGATCGGAGGACAATAGTGAGGGATCCATCTTTTTGTAAGGTATATTTAAGTTTTTGTAAATTATTGTTTTTGGTATGGAATATAAGATTAGTTTTCATTGTTTATAAATGATTTACGGAATACTGTTTTGCCATTTTACTCTTAAAATGGATTTCATAGTTAAGTAGGATGAAAGTATGCACTAACCCTATGTATTGTCCTCTTCATTTTTTAGTTGGTTGTCATTCTAGACATTTAAATATAGGATTATATGAGAAATTTGAGAAAGATACGTGAAGCCGTTTTTATTGAATGCATGACAAGACTTGGTTTACATGCTTATATAGCATAAGAAGTCTAATAGGGACCAACTAGGAAAGAGCTAAGATTAGGAAACTATATACAAAAGATGAGTTTCTAAATATATCCTAATAATATCATATGGTTAAAATATATATATCACAATACTCCCCCTCAAGTAGGAGCGTGAGGATCCCGAACGCCCAACTTGGACAGAAGATAGGCAAACTGAGCGGCACCAAGAGCCTTTGTGAAAATATCAGCTAACTGCATCTTAGTACCAACGTGGCGAGTGGTGATGACCCCAGAAGATAAGAGCTCACGAACAAAATGACAATCAAGGTCAATGTGCTTTGACCGCTCATGAAAAATAGGATTAGCAGCGATATAGAGAGCGGCTTGATTATCGCAATATAGACGAGCAGGCCGCGGAGAAGGAACACCAAGAGCGGCCAAGATATAACACACCCATTTAATCTCAGCACAAGCGGAAGCCATGGCGCGATACTCAGCCTCAGCCGAAGAACGCGAAACTGTGGTTTGCTTCATAGTCTTCCAGGAAATAGGCGAACCACCCAGCAACAGAAAATAACCACTTACAGAGCGTCGGGAAATGGGGCAACTTGCCCAATCGGAATCACAATAGACATGCAACTGAAAATCATTCTGAGCTCTTAAAACAAGACCTTGACCCGGATGAGACTTAATGTAACGAAGAACACGGATAGTCGCGTCATAATGAGCTTTACGAGGAGCCTGCATAAACTGAGACAAAATATGAACAGCATATGACAGGTCGGGAGTTGTAAGAGTAAGATAAATCAACCGTCCCACTAAACGACGATACAAAGCGGGATCATCTTACAAGGGGCCATCATCAGAAGCCAACGAATGATTTTGAGGAAGAGGTGTATCAACTGGTCTCGCGGCGAGCAAACCTGCCTCATGAAGGATTTCAAGAGCGTACTTACGCTGACACAAAAACAACCCTTCGGGAGAACGAGCACATTCAATTCCAAGGAAATATTTCAACGGCCCCAAGTCCTTTAATTGGAAACAGTTGTCCAAATACCGCTTAAAGGAAGCACAAAGGGAAGGATTATTACCAGCCACAAGAATATCGTCCACATATACTAACAAACATAAAATGTCGGAGCCCTCACGATACGTAAATAGTGTATGATCAGCATGAGACTGAATAAATCCATAACGACGAAGTGCCCCAGTGAGTTTAGAAAACCAATTACGTGGAGACTGACGAAGACCATACAAGGATTTTCGCAACTTACAGACTTTGGGAGAGGTTGAAGCCGTGAAACCGGGCGGAAGGCGCATATAGACATCTTCATGAAGGTCACCATGAAGAAAAGCGTTGTTCACGTCAAGCTGGTGAATTTCCCAATTGCGAGCCACTGCAACTGTTAAAAATATTCGAACACTAACCATTTTAGCAACGGGTGCAAATGTATCGGTAAAGTCAATGCCCTCTTTTTGGTGATTACCAAGGACTACTAAACGAGCCTTGTGACGCTCAATAGTGCCATCGGAATTATATTTAGTCTTAAAAACCCATTGACATCCAATCGGCTTGACATGAGGAGGTAAATTAATAATGTCCCAAGTGTGATTCCGTTCTAAGGCTTGAATTTCAGTCTTCATAGCCTGTCGCCAGTGTTCATGAACTACTGCCTCCTTATACGATCTAGGCTCAAGATTAGCAGTAATAGTAGCAAGAAATTTCCGATGATGATTCGAAAAATTAGTATAACTGACAAAGTGTGCTATAGGAAACCGCATACCTGAGGATGTCGGTGGCGTGGAAGAAGACTGAACGGGGTGTGTACGACGAGCCGTGTGACAGAGATAGTCGCCAAGATAAGGAGGTGGAACACGATGACGCGTGCCTCGACGCAGTGCTGCAGCGTCATCTGTGTCTGCTTCCTCGATACCAGTAGCAGCGGTATCACCCCCTACTGCCCCTTCAGTACTTGCAGCATGTGTGTCAATGGGAGAGGACATACTCCCCCTGTCAACGGAAGGCGGGTTAGGAATTGCAGGGAAGTCAGCAAACGAAGGTGGCAAGACAAGTGAGGAAGGTGAAGAACAATTAAATGGAAAAACATCTTCCATGAAACGAACATCACGAGAAACACTGATCGTTTTATGTTCCAAATCCAAGACCTTCCAACCTTTCTTACCGGAATGATAACCCAAAAAGACACAACGGCGGCTACGCGGACCGAATTTATCTTTTATCCGAGGTCGATAATGAACATAGCAAAGACACCCAAACGTACGCAAGACGTCCAACTTTGGTTCAGAACCAAATAAAATAGAGTATGGTGACTTTCCTTGTAGAAGGGTAGTCGGAGTACGATTAATCAAATAGACCGCTGTTTGAACGCACTCGCCCCAATATGTAAGAGGAAGTGAGGCCTGAAACCGAAGAGCACGTGCGATTTCCAAAATATTGCGATGTTTACGCTCGACCCGTCCATTTTGCTGTGGAGTATCGACACAAGAGGTCTGTACTAGAATACCATAATTACTGTAAAAGGCACTAAGAGATGAGTTTATAAATTCAGTGCCGTTGTCGGAACGTACCACTTGAATTTCCTTCTGAAATTGGGTGCGAACCATAGCACAAAATTTTTTCATACAACTGGGTACCTCACTTTTATCATTAATTAGGTAAACCCATACTGCACGAGAATGATCGTCGACAATAGTAAGAAAATAATGTGCACCAGACAAAGACGAAGTAGAGTATGGTCCCCATAAATCACAATGGATTAAATCAAACACATTATTGGAGGTAGTAGAACTAATAGGAAAACTATGCCGAGTGTGTTTCGCACGCAAACATACATCACACTCTGTTAGTAGCTTCTTTATTTTACTATCTTGACAACGACTAGAAAGAAAAGACAAGTGCTGACGAGAAAGATGTCCGAGGCGACGATGAAGAAGAAGAGTAGAGTCGACCATGCTGTTATTGCTCAAAATTGGTTGTGTCACAGGCCGAAAATAGTACACCCCGTTCAGAAGTTCACCCAGTCCAATCGGCATCCTCGAATTGCGGTCCTGTAAAATACACAAGCGGTCAGTAAAAGTCACAAAACATCCAGCATCACAAATTAATTGGCCAACAGATATCAAATTGCATTTGAGTTGCGGAACGTAAAGCACATCCCGAAGCATAAGGGAACCCAAGGCCACTGAACCACGCATTGTAGCAATAGTTTGGACACCATTCGGCAGACTCACAGGAGACGGCGCAAGAGAGTTACAGTCCGTCAAAACATCCAATGAACCTGTCATGTGATGCGACGCGCCGCTATCGAGTAACCAACTAGAAGCAGTGGAGCTAGACTTACCTGACAACTTAGAGGAAGCAGAAGCAGTATCTAACAGCGTTAAAAGCTGCTGCATTTGGTCCGATGACAGGCCTGGAATGGCCGTAGAAGAGGATGAAGATGCAGGGGCGTCAGTGTGGGAGGCCTGGGCAGCATTAGCAGAGGCGGATTCCTGCTGGTTATGACCAAAAGAGCTGCTACCACGACCTCGAGAAGAGCGACCACGACCGCGGCCACGACCCGGAAAAAGACGCTGGTAGCAGCGTGCATAAGTGTGGCCTGTTCTAGTGCAATAACTGCACGTTAAAGGGGACTGAGCAGGAGCCGAGGGTGGTGCAGAAGAAGACAGAGAGGAAGACGACGGAGCGTGAACAGCAAAACTCATGGCCTCGGTCTTATCATCGCGGTCACGAACAATTGATTTATGCCTTTCCTCTTGAGTAGCTAATGAGAATGCCTTATTAATGGTAGGAAAAGGATCCATACTAAGAATTTGGGTACGAAGGGTGTTGTACTTGTCGTCGTTAAGACCGAGAACAAAGTCGTGAACTTGCTCTTCCGCAGCCCGAGCTCGTAACTTAGTCGCAGCCGAGCATTTGCAACCACATGTAGAATCGACCGACCCATAAAGTTCATCCCACAAAGCCTTGAATTTATTATAATAAGACACAACAGACAATTCTTTCTGACGGAAATTATGGTACTCAGACTTAAGTTGATTAATGCGAGGACCGTTAGCACTAGAGTATCGTTCCTGTAAATCAGTCCACAATTCCGACGCAATAGTATGGGAGACTATACTGGGTTGAATAGAGACATCAACTGAATTAAAAATCCAAGAACAAATAATAGAATTATTTGACTTCCAAGCTGCAAACTCGGTCGATTGATCATCTACCGGTTTACCAAAATCACCATTAACAAAGCCGAATTTGTTCCGACTGTCTAAAGCATTAATAATAGCCTTTGTCCAAACCTCATAATTATCTCCAGTTAACAGATATTTAGTTAACGAATTACTCGGACCTTCGGAGGGATGCAAATAATAAATAGTAGAAGCGTCATGAATAAGTTGGAGCTTCTTACCGTTGCCGTTCCCGTTTCCACTGCCGTTACCGTTGGTCATGATGCCCAGTAAGAAAGCTTGTGTAAGCAAGCGTTGGAGATGAGGTGAGAGAAAAGAAAGAAAGACGAAGGTCGTAGATGCGGTGACTGAAAAAAAAATTGGATCTTAAACCATTGGCGTTGATACCATGAGAAATTTGAGAAAGATACGTGAAGCCGTTTTTATTGAATGCATGCCAAGACTTGGTTTACATGCTTATATAGCATAAGAAGTCTAATAGGGACCAACTAGGAAAGAGCTAAGATTAGGAAACTATATACAAAAGATGAGTTTCTAAATATATCCTAATAATATCATATGGTTAAAATATATATATATCACAATATTATATCCTAATATCCATCCTTATGGCTTTGTGAAATAAGGATTCTATTTATTTTTGTAAAGTCGTGTAACTAATGTGAGGTTGTTACAATTGTTTTTCAGGTTCTAACAAGGCTACAACTAAAGGAAAATGTTGTTGACGCTGAATAATAATAGTTGTTTTGTAGGTTCTATGTGATTGTTGGACAACACTATGCTAATCTCAAAGGTTATATGCCATATTTTTTGGATATGTAATATATATAGAACTATTTAATGTACTCAATTTAGTTTTAATGGATGTACAAATAAAACTCTATGGATACGTTTATTATTTGGTCTTTAATTATGGTTTTGCCTATTAGTCTTTGTGTTTGGTAATGGGGTTTACATTTTGTTGTTTGCTCGCAATAAATGAGAATGCGTTATATCACCCAAATTTTGGAGGTAATGGAGTGTAATTGTTGATAGTAAACCCGATTGCAAGGAGCACGCCTACGACCTAACATATTTGCTACCTTAATTAGCCCTTAAAAGTTTGCTACTTGTAGTAATCTTGAACTATATGATGTTTATGACCCATGCAATATAATACCACTTAGACTTTATATCTAACATACTTTTATGTGCAAAGTATAATTTGTATTATTATATAGAAAATTCGATATAAAAGGGAATGTGAATAAAATTTAATATGAAAAAATAGTACCCTCTTGAATCTAACGAGTTAATTAGATAATAGGTGTAGTATGTTCATGAGAACACCACTTTGCAACGTGAAAGTGCAAAACTTTACCTCCCCGTGCAATTGCACGGGTTAAAAAACTAGTTTACATTAAAATACACACTTCATAACTTTACTCAATTCTCTTTGATTAGTTTCCATTTCAATTTTTTTTTTGTTTCATACCAATACAATTAAGTGAAATATTAAATATTAATGAAGTGCCGATTTAAAATGTATAAATAATACCCAACAAAAAAAATTAAATATATCGTTCATGCATTGCGCGAGATCTATTTTATTTACTAATATTAAATTGTATAATTAAATTTCAAATAGTGTTATACCATTACCAATGGTGTAATTGTTATTCTCCAATATCCATATTTAAAAAACCGCGCATTCGCGGGGGATAATCTACACTAATTAGTAATAAACATAGATCTATCTCTTTCTATATCGTCACATGATCGAGCGCTGCGGTGCGGTCGATCATGCTTCCGTTTGTGAAGTTAATTGCAGATTAAAACTTGACACCCTCACCGGTATTGTAGTGCCCACTCCATAATAGGATTTTCCGAGACGTGGGTACACTAATCCAACATCGACCGTGAATAATTAATTTGAACTCGACAGCTTGGTTTACATCCAAATCTTTAACCATTGAATAAACCATCGTCTCTTTGAGGTTGGAATCCCTAATTCTTATGTCCAATTGAACGGTCTTACGCTCTTCGGACATTGCGTAGAAAGGGTCCATCTTTGTCAAGGAAAGTTACTCATCACCATACTTAATTGCCGCTACAAGGGGTCCTATCCTTGTTAGTTCGTCTTCCTTGTTGGTAAAGCTAAGCTTTAGTTTAAGGTCCGCTGACATATAATTACAAATATTAGAAGCTGAATTGTTAGAGATTGTCACGGACGCTACGTCTTGTGAAATAAGCTCGATTTTGAAAGGAGAATTATTTCTCGCCGACCGTGTGGATAATCCATCGCTGAGCAACGCTAGCACATCACTCACAAAATAAAGAAAAAGTACCTTACGCTGAAGAGTCCATGTATTAGTATCAAAGCGAGACGAATTGTTGGTGCTGCTGCTGCTTTCGTCGTTCACTCTTTGTGATTGGTATCTTGGTCTAGTTTAATACAATGCCTGAAAAGTAGTTTAATACAGTAATATTTTTTTTTAACAAATCAATTACTGCAATGCCTGAAAAGTCTCGATTTTCCTAAAACATTTTTTGTCGTTTTTTTCGAACAAGATAATGTATGCTTTTTTAAAGGAACACATTTTTGCGTAAAACCGTGTATGAATGAGATGGTCTTACACAAACTTATTGTAAAAAGTGTTCTTTTAATAACCACTTCTAATTGACCGTGTATGGATTCAATTTATATGTCTACATGATCAAACAGAAGCTATGTCAAGGACGTGTCGAGTACATTAACGGAACCATGGGCAAGGGGGCAAGGGTAGTTCATCCATGGCATTCGAATCATTGTTTCTATTTCGCTCATGAGCAACATGCTGAGCAATTGAGCCATGTCCAAGGAACTGGGGCAATGGTGATTCATCCATGGTATTCGAATCTTCCTTTCTATTTTCCTGGTGAGTAAGATGGCGAGCAATTGAGACTTGTCCAAGGACTGAGGGAAAAGGTGATGCATCCATGGCATTCGAATCATCTGGTCTGTTTTTATTGTGCAACATATGTTGAGTAACTGAGCCATTTCCAGCGCCAAGGACAAGGGCAAGAGCGATTCATGTGGTCCTGTTTTATTGTCTACAATATGCTTAGCAATTGAGCCGAGCATCCTTTTCTTGTGACCAATATAATTAGCGATAGCCTTGTCCGTGGACTGCGAGCAAGGGACGCTCATCAATGGCAATCGACTCATCAATAGGATAGCTCGTAACTTAGCCAAAAGGCATTCTTGTGAGAAAGGTGTCAATTCAATTCCTATAAAAATATAAAATCAAAAAAAAAATTTCACTCACAAATTAACTAAATACTCCACACTAATATAATAAACACAATCGTAATCGTAGTCATTGCTTATACAAAAAGTTCATAAATTAGTGATAATATTTTTCCAAACATCTTAAACTGAATTCTTAATTATGTTCCATGAAAACATCCAAGAGTAATCATCCATCAGCAAGCAAATGAACCATTCTAACTGAGAATATACCAAGGAACTAAACATGCCCAGAAAGTATATAACAAACCAAGTACTTTGATTCTGAGCTTGATGAATTAGAGCGCTGTAGACATCAACGCTTACTGGGTCTCCGACTACCTTGAAGAGATCTACGTGGCGGAGGCAGACGCCCACTAAGATCAACTCTTAAGGGTAGTAAACCTCCATTAAGTACCAAACTAGGCATGTGATAGTGAACAACAGTGTCGGCCTCGGTTTGATTATTATCGCTTTTCCGAAGGAATAGTCTAAGAACACCATTAACATTCACAAACTTGTAGACATTGTAGGTGCAGCATGGACACGTTGGGGATATACATCCATGGTATTCTCGGGAAGCTGAATCAAATCGAGAGAAGTACTCTTTCTTGAAACCCGCAGCTGAAAATATGATACTTTTTTCTGGAGTCTCCGCAATTGTAGTAGTTTTATCACAGGTATCTGGAATGTCTAATCTCACGTAAATCATTTGCTCTCCTCCCTCGTCAAGAGTCACGATTTTGTGCTCGTACACCCCTTTTACACCACTTAGTTGGTAGGGATTTATGTGTTCCGGGGAACCACCTACCAATCGTATAGCTGCAAGTCCAAAATTAAAGGTCAGTGAACTCGTCTGGACATGACTTTTCGTCTAGACATGTCTGAGTATGCATACAGAGGTCTCAGGATCTATAATTATTGACTGTAGAGGGCTAGTGGCTTCCTGCTAAATAGAATATGAGTATAAAATAATGTAATACACCACCTATAACTTTTTCAAAATTGACAGTTTAACGGATTCAGGAAACACAACTAAAATCTAGAGGGGGCGGCCGAATTCTTTCTTGCCACTTCTGCCTCCGTCAATATATGCAAGCATTAAGCTAAATATGGGTGATAATAGTAACATAAGTATAAGTGAAATGGATCCATCAGCCAATAACCCAAATCTCTCCTCTTAATCCCTCAATCCAAACATTGTTCAAATACGCATACCATGCTTAATCAAGTAGCATAAAAAACCCTTAGAGATTAAAGTACTGTGTATGTTACAATCAACATTCCGCAACCAGTATTGCCTCACTTAGACAGACTGACAAAGACAAACTGTAGAGAACACGACATACTAAACTCAAGCGTTGGTCAAAATGTTGCTGCACATACTGCATAATACATACATTTGCTTGATTGCTTCTAGAGCCTATATGGTTATATGATTCAGTATCGTCTATATGTTCATATGAAGGAATCCTTAATCACTGAGAATAAAATCATTGCATGTAACTATTATTGGTACAAGCAAGGCCAACTCACGCGTTTTCTTATATTTCAAGGACTCTGCTTGACATTTCTATTAAGGACTCTCATATAAAGAACATAGTTAGATCAAGTGCTAATACCTCTCTTATTCCAACCGTGAGGTTGGGGGTTCGATTCTTACCCGCGATAATGCGCTCAATTGAACCAAAAAAATTAAGGACTATCATATCCATTTAATGGCCATCATTATATAAGTGATTCATACTGTCGCACAATCTGTTTGCAAGGATGCAAGGATTTGTAAACTACGTACTACACGGAAAGGCACAATTGGACAATGTCAAAATCATATCAGGTATATATACTAGTACTCCGTAGTAATATAGACGAAAAGCAAGTACAGAGATCAAATTCACAGCAATCACCAAACACTGTGGTATGGCTACCAGTCAAGTGAGTGTCTAGGAGTACTGTTGTTCAACCTTGAAACGATTGCAATGTTAAACATAAAGTACCCAAGTGCCATTACTATGTCCAATGTCGAGTGTTGGACACAAATATGCAACAAAATATCAGGCTTCCTCAGAATAACATAAGAAAGCACCTTAGAGGCTCACAACTACTAATCTATTACCAATGTGGCAACTCCATAAATAATTAAGTAGTGGAATAATACCTGAAGGATTTTCAGGGTCATGTAAAATGAAGGATGCAGGCATTCTTCCGTCGTCAGCTTCACCGATAATAATAACAAAGAAATTCATTAATTTCACCACTAATAAAACCTCTCATCGCACTGGCAAAAATACGCAATAACTTATACTCCAACAATTAGAACATCAATCACCTGTTGCTTGATCTTCAACTTCAAGAGGAGTTGTCTGCCGTCCTTCATTTTGCTCTATAGTAACTAAAACACAAATTGCACCACCAAATAAAAACCCCAAATTGTGATCTTCAAAACATAAAATCAGCAAAAAAAATACGCGCACAAAAACACCAAAAAGTAATTATATAGTCCGAGTTAGTTATACACGTCAACATGAGAGTTTAAGTCATTAACCGAACAATTATACGAGCAATTAGCCGCTTGTAAGATGAAATCGTATCAGTGTTATGTTGGACAAATTCAATTGACTTAAAATTGCAATAGAAACATAAACGTCACAGCAATTCTACATTGAATGAACAATAAGTCTTTCTTAAGATGGGTCATTTTCGTCTTAAGGTTTCAGGTGGCTCTTTTGAAACCTATTTAAAGTGAAATGCGAACACTTTTGATCAAAAGTTACCGGAACAACAATTTTAAGCTGAAACACGGTTGTCATTAAATGGCCACATTTACTACAAAAATGGTAACAAAAGGCTCGTGTGAAACCTTCAGACGAAAATGAGCGTCTGAAATGAGAATTTATGCTGAATGAAATGGGTACGACGTACGAGTACTAGAACAGGCGAACAGCTGAGCAGTTAAACACTCTTTCAGGTTATGATTACCGTTAAACTAGCATTTATTAAGCATATATAATCGAGACACCAGTAAAAGTTACCTAAGACGGTTTTATACGATAATTTGTAATCAGGACTCGTCTTAGCATACCACCACTCATATAATCATATGACAACTAGTGTTAAACAAGCAATACATAATTACTAGTCATATTATACGAAATAACTTTGGAGAGACGGTTTTTCAATTATGACCTGTAGGAGTGGAGGAGGAAGAAGAGGGTAAATGAGGAGAAAGAAAGTGTAAGGAACCGTCACAACGTCGAAAAAACATCCTTAAACAGCCGTGTTGAAGGTGATACTCAAAATCGACGTCAGCAATGTCACGGTCAAGTACAACGTAACCACCGTAAATACGGGTTTCATCGTGAAGCCCGGCCCATCGATTATTATGGGCTTTACCGGAGAAAGTGATGGTTCGGGTTTCGGAATACTTAACGACTTTAACGGTATCGTCAGGGACATCTGGCATGTCGACCCGGACGTAAAACCCGGCCCAAACTTTACGGGCTTCGTAAGCTCCTTTAGCTGAACCTGGAAATCTTTCGTACTGGTATGGGTGTGGTTTCCCAGTTGTTTCTGCATTTGGAATTGTTGGTTAAATTATGTAATGGAGTAACATGCAAGTTTGTAAGGAAGATGAAAGGAGTAAGAAGAAAAGGAGAGTTACCTGTAGAAGGAGCTGCCATGGTGAGAACTGTACTAGCAAAACAAAAGTAGAGAGAGAAAGAGAGTTGTTTGAAAGGTAAAGAAGGTGAAATCAGTAAGGAAAAATAGGGGTGGGAGTAGTGTGGGACGTGGAAGCGTGGAACGTTTTTAAAAAAATGAGGTGGTGTGGTAGTACTAGGCCCAGTAAACGGCTTGTCCGGTTCAAATAAGGTCGAGTCGGGTTATTTTGGGTTTACACGGTTTTGGCCCTGGTAATCTGGTATGGGACAACAAAGTTGGCGGCGGTCCATGGCGCGAAATCCACAAAATTTTCGTTCCTTGGCACGACACGTCGACACGGCCCGATTTTGGTCTGTTGGAATTGAGCCGTTAGTTTAGCCGTTAATATTCGTTGCTTTTTTTTTCTGATAAAAAAAAAATTCCAACTTTATAAATACCACTTAATTCATATTTCTCAAAAATCAATCTTCTCTTCATCTTAATATTTAGGAGCATTTGTCAAACACTCCCTTTTATATAATGTTGTTTGCGAAACACCGCCTTTTAATCAAAAAATTGTAAAACACTCCCTTATTAATCAATTTTTATGTCTATTACTCCCAAATCAAAACCTCCCATACAAAAACCCAATGCTCCCGCCATTATGTTATTCTCACACGTGTGATGCTTAGGCAAATATAAAAACAAAACCTACACTTTTATATTTATTCCTAAATCACTTTAATTGCTCCCCTAAAACCATCATCTACTTTAATTGCGTATTTGCTTCCATAAAATACCTCACTGCCACTTCTCTTCCACCATTGACGTATGTCGGATACTGGGTATGTTTTTTTTTTTTTTTTAATTTATGTTGTGATTTCTTTAAAATCAGTCATTCTTGGTGGTATCTTAACCCTAATTTTTGATATTGTTCTACAATTTAATTGTTAATTCATGGATTCTTAGTTTTTGTAATTAGGTTATTTCCACCATTATTATTAGGATGAGTAATTGCATGATTATTTTGATTACTACATATTCTGTTACTTGTCCGTATTTATTAGTAATTTTATTGTTGCCATGGTAAACTGTTTGTTGATTGAGACAATTTTGAATGTTGATATTGAAGTAATAAGGGAAGCTGCCGGAGAAAACAACACAACTACAGAGCTAACCTTAGCATTTATCATGGGGGGATGTTTGTCACTAATAAAAAGTGTAGGACTGAGTATGTATCAGGGACTGTTTATTTGAAGATGGGGATGGAAGAGATTTGTTATTTCAATCTTGTTGACATCCTTAAAAATGAATTGCATTATGATGATACACATGAATTATGGTTCAAAAGACATGGGCTAAGTATGTTTGCTGGGAGAAAGAAAATCACAAGTGATAAGGATATAGATGCATTAATGGAAGCTAAAGAGGAAAATGGTATGATTAGCTTGTATGTGGTCCAACCTTCTACTCCATTTATAACAAAAATCAATGCACAACCCTCTCCATCTGCTGCCACACTTGGGCTTACACCATCTAGTACTTTCAATGGACCTATACCATTTACTACTGTCAGTGAGTCAACTCAGTTGAGATCAAAGCTGGCATGTAGAAGGAAAAACCCTGTGTTTTCACATTATGAGCCTTTTCATGCTTCTAAATCCACATATTCAATTCAATCAGACACAATTATCAATTCACTAAACACCCCAAACATCAAAACTCCCCTACTGAAAAACTTAACTCACCTCCAAAAAACACCTCATGTGAGCAGCCTAACTCGGGTGAGTCAGATGTAGCATTTAGTGAAAATGAAGAAGATGGTATTTCCGATCCAGATGTAGCATTTAGTGAAAATGATTTGGAAGATCCAAAAGATGATGACTTGTTTGTACAATATGTTGATGCTGATATTCTAGATAATGTTCAGACTAGTTTAGGGAGTTTAGCTCAAGTGGGAGGTGACGAAGTTGAGGGGATGGATTTTGATGAAGAGGAGGATTTATTGTCTGATGAAGATGAGTTGGACAGTGACTGTGGATATGCATCTGATAATGAGAAAACAGAATACCCAACCTTCAATCAACAAACTGATTTCAGGAAGGCAATAAACTTATGTTTAGGTCTTAAGTTTACTAATCATAAAGTTTTTAAGAAAGCATTAAGATACCATGCAATTGAAAACGGGTATGATTATTACTTTTCTCACAATGGTACTAAGAGAGTAACTGTGTATTGTAAGTATAGATGTGCTTGTCCTTGGGTGAAGAAAAGAGGCAAACTTCCGGCTTGCACTTGTGAGAGTGGTGTTACTTGTAACTTCAAGGTACATGGAAAGAAGCTTAAGGTAGAAAAAACTTTTCAAGTAAAGAGTTTGAGATTGAAGCACACTTGTGGATGGACAGATTTCAACTCTAAGGTAACATCTGAGTTTTTGGCAGAGAAATACCTAGAAGATTTTAGGTTAGAACCCCACAAAAACCTTCAAATATTTATTACAAAAGTTTTCAAAGACATTCGTGTTGAGATTAAATATTACAAAGCTTATTATGCAAAAGAGAGAGCAATTAAAATGATTTATGGGAATGATGAAGAACAATACAAGAGGGTGTGGGACTATGCTCACACAATTAAGAAGCATAACCCAGGAAGTTCTATGTTTATCACACTTGGTGGCATTGATAAGCCCCCGCCATTTTTCCAGAGAATGTACATGTGCTTAGATGGTGCAAAAAATGGTTTGTAGCTGGATGCAGGCCTGTTGTAGGATTAGATGGGTGTCATCTTAAGGGACCTTACCCAGGCCAATTGCTAGTAGCGGTTAGCAAAGATGGAAACTGCAATATTTTTCCAATAGCTTGGGCAGTGGTAGAAGTTGAAAACAAAGACACATGGACTTGGTTTCTAGAACTTCTAATGCGTGATGTAGAGTCAGTTGCAAATGAGAACACACACATTAAACATAAAGATGAGTTAGCCTTCATTTCTGACAGGCAGAAGGTAATACTATACTAAAATTCTTCTGTGTTTTTCATCTTAAATACTTGTCACAATCCTTACGCAAGTTACATTTGTTGTTTTAATAGGGTCTCCTGGAGGCATTCAGCCTAGTATGTCCTAATGCAGAACTCAGATTTTGTGCTCGACACATTTGGGCTAACTTTAGCAAAACTTTCAGTTGGGAGGAGTACAAGCAATTGTTTTGGAGTGCTGCTAGAGCTTATACAGAGGGTGACTTTAATACGAGCATGGAGGCATTGAAGTTGTTATCGAAAGATGCACACAAGTATTTAGCTAATATCCCTCCAAAACATTGGTCCAGACACGCCTTCAGTACTAAGACAAAATCACGTATTCTCTTAAACAATTGTTGTGAAAGCTTCAACAATGTGTTAAGGAGTTGTAGAGATAAACCTATTTTAACTATGATGGAGTGGATTAGGAGGTATACAATGAAAAGAATGTGGTTTAAAAGAGAGGGTGCAAGTACTTATGAGTTTAAAATAATGCCCAATGCAAGAAAACAACTTCAAGTGGTTGCCAAAAACTGTAGGGATTGCACCTTCATACAGTCAGACTTCATGGAGTTTGAGGTTTTACACATAGAGAGGAGTTATCTTGTGAATTTAGACACAAAGACATGTCGATGTTTCAAGTGGAATTTGACGGGGATACCATGTCTTCATGCTTTCGCATGTATTCTGAAAAAGAGGCTAGACCCTGAGTCATTTGTTCATGAAGCCTACACAAAGGATACGTAAAAACATATTCCCATGTGATACACCCTATGCCAGGATCTATAGAGTGGGAAAAAACAAATCATCCTCAACCCACTCCCCCACCATTTAGAAAGATGCCAGGAAGGCCAAGTGCAAAAAAAAGGAAGAGAGATCAAACAGAAGGGAAAGGTAATAAATTTGTTCAAAGAAAGAAGAAGGAAAAAATTTTATTTAATATTAATAAATGAGTTATATTTTAACTGATGTTGACCAGTAATTGATTAATGGTTCTTTTACATATGTGATGTCTCTGATTTTTTGAGCAGTAGGTCTTGCTTAAGACGTGTCGGATCTTGCAACGGGTATTTTGTGATAGGAAATGAGTAGAGGGGACAAGGTGGGCTCCCCCCATGTGCTCTCCACTCACCCTTGATAGGAAATGAGACGTGTCGGATCCATTTTTTTCACAAGAATAGCAAAATCTCATGCATGCATGCTAAACCCAAAATCTCATTAAATCATTAAACTATGTTTTTTTGGGTTTAGCATGCATGCATGAGATTTTGCTATTCTTGTGAAAAAAATTGGACCATCCTCATCCCTCAGTCCTCACTTCCCAATGAAAGAAATTGTTTACACCAAAAGTATTATCATGATCTCAAAAAAAACACAAATTCTTATTTAAGACGGAGGTATCTGTATTAAGCTTAAGACGGATATCATATTTTCTCACAAAATACCCATCAAGGGTGAGTGGAGAGCACATGGGGGGAGCCCACCTTGTCCCCTCTACTCATTTCCTATCACAAAATACCCGTTGCAAGATCCGACACGTCTTAAGCAAGACCTACTGCTCAAAAAATCAGAGACATCACATATGTAAAAGAACCATTAATCAATTACTGGTCAACATCAGTTAAAATATAACTCATTTATTAACATTAAATAAAATTTTTATTTTTGCAAATATAGACGGTCTCATCATGTAACACCATTTATTCTACACAAATTTTTATTTACAATGGCTGTAAATCAGAAAAATTTACAACGAGAGTGTAAAATCATTCAAAACAAACATTTTTTCCGGCGGTGATGGGGTGATAAACCCTCGGCCCTCTATTAATTTACAACGGTTATAAGCAAAACTCATTTCCGGGGATGATGTGTGAAAAAAGAAAATTAAAGTTTTATTCAAAGAGTTAACTCATTAACTTTAAAAAATCATGAGTTGTATGTTTTACTCTCTCTATTTCAATCATTTGTTTTTTTTTCGGTGATAAGTATTTTAATTAAAAGGCAAGCAAATGAGTGGAAGGAAGGGAATATGAGTTCGTACTTCTGCCAATCTGCATTCGTCATTTGCGAGGCAAAACATATCGAATTATCAACCCGGTAAAAAAGAAAGTAACAAACTATGTACTCCCTCCTAGTCGGTCATTTCTTCCCTCTTTCCTTATTGGGTAAGTCGGGTTTTCTTCCCTCTTTCCCTTTTTGGATGTGGGGTTGTGTGTTTTGTGTGGTCTAAATTCATTTGTATGTGGGGTATTGTGTTTTGTGTGGTCCAAATTCATTTCCTTAATTTTTGTGTAAAAAGAAAAGGGGAAGAAATGAGTGACTAGGAGGGAGTATGTGGTTAGAGACTATTCATCAACAGTAGGTCTTGCTTAAGACGGGTCGGATCTTACAACGGGTATTTTGTGAGAGGAAATGGGTAGAGGGGAAAAGGTGGGCTCCCCCATGTGCTCTCCACTCACCCTTGATGGGTATTTTGTGAGAGAATATGGTATCCGTCTTAAGCTTAAGACGGATACCTCGGTCTGAAATAAAAATTTGTGATTCATCAAAAATACGGAATTTTTCCGGTGCGCACACAATGTATTGATTGGATTCTACCTTTGAAAAAAAGTGATCGGCGACTCGGGAGCCGGCGTGCAAGAATTCTCCAATTACCCGGAACATTACTATTAAGTAATTACCAAAAGTGTCCCAGATTAAATATTGATGTCTCACATTACTAATATGGAGTACTACTGTACTAACCAAAAGTGTAGAAGTAATTAGTACTGCTATATCCCATGGTGATCAATTCAGATTTGTTTTAGGATATACTTTGTCTAAACAAACTGCAGCCAAGTTTACAGTCAAGGACCAACAAAAGACGGTAGTAATATAACCGGAACTGGTTCATTCTAGTGACGGAGGTAAATTCCCAAGCATGAGGAGTGTCTTGGGTTGTAGATCACCACCAGGTGCTGCAGGAGGAAAGGTGACATGGCACACAGGGGTTCGGTCCATGATGTCACTCTTACGAACCAGGAACCTCATAACACCGTCTGTGGTGTCGTGCTTGATCACTTTGTACCTGCAACAATTGCACCTTGGTTGCAGGATACCAAAGTACTCACGACCACCCTCATCACAGCGACTTAAGTGATGATGGGCTTCCTTGAAAGTCCCTCCACCAAATGCAATGCCGCAATCATAATTCTCCATGATGTAGTTAGCTTTCCGACTGCTGTCTGGATAGTCTACCCGTACATAAATTAGGTGCTCTCCGTCATTGATAGGTACAATCTTATGCTCATATATGCCTTTTACGCCACTCATTAGGTGCGGGTTTATGTGCTCTGGTTTCCCACCACTTAAGGTTATACCTGAAAGTTCAAACATCACCCATAGTATTCACTTTATACAATCGTATCTCAAAGACTCAAAGTTGAGTATGTATCACTGCGCAGTTCCAGCTAAATAAACCGTGACAAAAGATTAGATTTCCAACTTCAGAAATTAAACCGAGACACTATGAGTAACCTCACCCTGCACGCGCACCTATGACTATGAAGGTAAATAGGTGATTGTGAATATTATATAACGCCATTGTAAGCAATCCAAAAAATTAGTTCAAAGATTATTAACTAAAATCTGAGTCCTATTGATAAGAGCGCAATAGATACGAAACAAACCTTCAAACAGGTTCAGTTTTTGGTAGAGGTCGGGTGTTTAGAACAGTCATGTGACGGTGAAATTATCAACTAGGACAACCTCGCAAGTGTATCAACAGGAGGCATAGCCATATCATGTGCTACTTCATATGAATTCCAGTATTACTTGTGAATGGATTATTAATCCACCAACCAAAACATGACCAAATTATATAGACGAGTCATACACAATAATCCGAACCTTCAAAATGTAGGAGTAGTAGGACACAACATCAAACCTCAGAATCAAGTGAGAATTTCAAGTTATAATCAAGTGAATCAAGCCCAAAGCAGATCATAAAACTGGTTTACAGAATAGATCATCAATTCTTCTACCACCAACACAAAGTATTAATTAATGCCATATACGATATATACAATAACAAAAGTTTTATATTCCGAATATATATGTGGTTAATCCAGATTAACAATGAACGTTAGACCAACTTCCCACGTCTCAAATCGAGGCTTGGAAATATACCACAAAGCTTCAAATATACCACTGGCCTCGGGGAAATTGGGTCGTAAGTCGTAACATAATGTGAATTTGAAGGGAGGGACTATTAATGTTTTAGGCTTCAACCTTAGCAATAAACTAGTGATACTCCAAACCATAATTATTATGATATATAGTCTAAGTAGTTGCTTGCCACACGGCCCACACATCAACATTATACTCAAAATCATATAATAACATGGATTCGATTAGGAAAATGAGACAACGCCAACGCCACTCCCTCACATGTACTGAGCAAATATGTTTGATTATAATTGAGAAAAGTAAAGTGAAAATAGAAAAAGTATACCATAAGGCTCAAGAGGAGAGTGTACAATGAAGGTAATACAGTCAGCTGCAGGGAATCTAACTTCTTCATCTTGCCCTATAATACTCAACCCAAGATTATTAATTCATTACCATTTCAAATCTTAAAATAATCAACCGATTTTTTCACAGTCTCAGTCTCGTGGTAATATTATCGTCAAACCTTTCTCTATGACGGATATCTTGTACCCCTCAACTTTTACGTTTTCTAAGCTGTATGCCTGTATCCCTCTTTTTTTTTTTTGGCAAAAAAAACTTTGACCGTTAATAACCCTTGACTACAAGTTCGAAAAACAGTTAAAAAAAAATTAAAATTGATCGCTTTTACAAAATCTTCAGTTTGAAAAGTAGCCAGGACTTATTCATTAAACAAAACTTAGACAATCAATAACTCCTGGTTACAAGCTCAAAATGTTGGAATTATGCCCCAGACCCAATCGGATCGGTAACGTTAATTACTACTGGCTTAATGTTGAACCTAGATGGTCACACACTTACGGGTTAACGTTTACACTTAAGATGACTTTATATTATTATATGATAATAATTAAAGTATCTAGATGACATATTATTATATTAATTGCTAACACAAAAGATATAATAATAAAAGGAGAAAATATTCCATAGTATTAAAATAAGGAAATAAAATAAGGAGTTTATTTTATTCTTTCCTATAAATACTTGGAGTTGGTATTTGGAAAAACACAATTCATTGAGTTAGTTTTTCACCCAAATATATAGAGAGAAAAAGGGTTTTCTCAAGGGTTCTCATATTTCCGAGTCGTCTCAAAGGTTGAGAGTGTAATTCGTACCCGGTGTGGATACACTAGAGACTTCGTACTTTCGGAGTTAATTGCTAATCCGTCTTAATTCCAGGTATGTAATTAATCCCTTTTATTTATATCAGTTTGAATGCAATAGGTCTTTTAAAGGATCGTATAATTATTATTTCCGCTGCGTATATCGATCCTTCAATTGGTATCAGAGCTAATTTTGTATTTAAATTGAATGTAAGATTGAGAATTTTTATTCGAGGGCGTGTTAATTCCAGTGCCCATGCGCCTGTTCCATTGCTGCTATTGAACAATTATGATAACTTGTATCAGTTGATTATTATTGCGGATAATGGGTTAGTCTGTATGATATGTTGATTGTCAATCTTGATAACTAGTTTTTTTTACCGCTTGGATTTTATGCGTGTGAATTGGCTCACATAAACGCACTAAAATTGCATGATTTTTGTTTTGTATCACATGAGTGAGACATGATGTTCAATTGCTAATTTGATATGGTGGGCTAATATCATTACTAATCATCAGTTAATATTATCATTGTATAATGATTAGTTTTATAATTGCATGGGATGTGATTCTGAATTTTTTTTTTTCGGCATTGTTAATCTCATATAATGATTAGTTTTATAATTGTTGCTTATGGTTATATGAGATATGATCACTCTTGTTATTAAAATTGTTTTAATAAGTGAAAATCTTGACCAGTTAAAATTATTGAGTTTGTAATTGATAAAATATACGATATTTTGTCAAAAAGACTTTTCCATCGAAATAGTCAATAAAATTTATTTTTGTTTACAAGGTACGACCTGACTACCAGGGGACTTGTAGTTCAGAGATAAATGATGTTGTCTATTGTATATGATACGAGTGTGAAGAAAAGTTATTTAATTTTGTACTTATAGTCTGGACTACCCAGAGGGTATGCGATTAACTAATTTTCTGTCACAAGGGTGGATGAACTCAACTATACTAATAGGAACGACCTGACTACCAGGAGACTATGAAGTATAGAGTCTAGTTTAATTTTATATGATGAAATATTTTGGTAATGTACCAGGACTTTAACTATGTGTGAGAAACGACTTGACTACCAAGGGGCTCATCCATGTTTTAAAGTTTATTGTTATCATTTAGATAAAGTCCATGTCTTAATGATGTATGTTTTGTGTTCTTGTTTTCTGTTTTTTCCTTCGTATCAGATTTCTCATAATGACTAATATTACACTGCGAAGCATTCTTGATGCTAACAAACTGTCTGGTAACAATTTTGATGATTGGTACCAGAACCTGAGAATTGTTCTCATGCATGAAAAGCTAATCGATGTGATCGATAAGCCCGTTATGGTAGCACCTCTAGAGGGAGAAAGTAATGCAAGTGCATTAGATGCATATGCAAAGTACTCTGAAGAAAGTATTGCTGCAAAGTGCATTATTCTCGCCTCCATGAGTCCTGAACTTCAGAGACAATATGAAAATATGACTCTTTCACAGATCATTGCACATCTTAAGAAGATGTACGAGTTTCAGAGTAAGGCTACTGGATATGAGATATCTAAGTCCTTAGTTAAATCTGGATCTGTGGATATGGTTAGTATCTCTTCTATGAGTACGAGGGTGATAACTGACCAGTCAGAGGATGAATGTTTCTTTTGCAAGAAGAAAGGACACTGGAAAGGAAATTGTCCAGAGTATAAGATAGCTCTGAAGGACAAGCAACAAGGTAAAACAATTGTGAAAAATGTTTTCATGATTTCTTTGACAACTATTGATACTACTAAATGGGTATTAGATACCGGTAGTAGCTTTAACATTTGCAATATGTTGCAAGGTTTAAGGATCAATAGATGGTTAAAGAAGGGAGAGGTCAACCTGCAAGTTGGGAATGGAGCAAATGTTGCTGCCTAGCTGTAGGAACCGTCTTTCTTAGAATGCCTAATGGCAAGACCATAACTTTAGAAGATTGTTATTATGTTCCTAAGTTTGTTTCGAACATTGTTTCCATCTCGTCTTTGGACAAGTGTGGATTCAGAACAATTTTCTATAATAATCAATGCTCTATTTATCATGGTGATGATTTATATGTGAATGGTTATTTGCAATTTGGTCTTTATGTTTTACCTGAGCTAGTGATTTGTCCTATTATGACTGTTTCTGGCCAAAAGAGGAAGAGAAATAATCAAGGGAATCAAACTTACCTTTGGCATTGTAGGCTTGGTCACATTGGTGAGAAAAGAGTAAACAAGTTGCATCGTGAAGGGTGCCTTGGTCAATATGATTATGAATCATATGACACTTGTGAATCTTGTCTCCTAGGAAAGTTGACCAAATCTCCTTTTACTGGAACTGGAGAAAAAGCTAGTGAGCTTTTAGGACTCATACATTCTGATGTATGTGGTCCAATGAAAGTTCAAGCTAAAGGTGGATATTCTTACTTTATAACCTTCACTGATGATATGTCAAGATTTGGATTTGTTTATCTAATGAAACATAAGTCAGAATCCTTTGAAATGTTCAAAAGATTTCGCAGTGAAGTTGAAAAACAAACTGGTAAGAATATAAAGGCACTGAGATCTGACCGTGGAGGTGAGTATCTCAGTGATGAGTTCATTGATTATTTAAGACAAGATGGGATCTTGTCACAGTGGACTTCTCCTGGAACGCCACAACATAATGGTGTTTCAGAAAGGAGAAATCGAACCTTATTAGATATGGTGAGATCCATGATGGGGTTCACTGATCTTCCTATTTTCCTATGGGGATATGCTTTGGAAGCTGCTGCGTACATATTAAATAAAGTTCCCACTAAGGCAGTCACTAAAACACCATATGAGATATGGAAAGGACGTAAGCCTAACCTTAAGCATTTGAGGATTTGGGGTTGTCCAGCTTATGTTAAGCGACTGCAATCAGACAAACTTGAAGCTAAATCTGACAAATGTAGATTTGTTGGTTATCCCAAGGAGACTATGGGATACTATTTCTATCACCCTTCTGAACACAAAGTGTTTGTGGCCAGAAATGCAACCTTTTTAGAAAAGGAATTCCTTAAAGAAGGAAGTCATGGTGCAGAAATAGATCTTGATGAGATCAAAGATACCAATGAGTCAACAATAACTCAAGAGCATGAGATGCCAAATGAGCAACCTTTATTTGATGTTTTAAAGTTGCCATCAACAGGTCAAACCTCAAATGTTGAGGAAAATCAGTTGATTAATGAATCAACCCTGGAACCTGAGCAACCGGAAAATCAAATAGTACATGAGCCTCTAAGAAGGTCGGTTAGGGAAAGTCGTGCACCAGATAGATTAAATCTATTAGTGCAAGATGATGAGGCTAATCATATTGATGATATAACTCACATTGATGATGATCCTAGATGCTTCAAAGAGGCTATGGCAAGTCCAGACCATGAGAAATGGCTAAAGGCTATGGAATCCGAGATGGAGTCTATGAAAATCAACAAAGTGTGGACTTTGGTTGATAACTCTAAAAACTTAAAACCCATTGGATGCAAATGGGTGTTTAAGAAAAAGATTGGAGCAGACGGTAAGGTTGAGACCTATAAAGCCCGTCTTGTTGCCAAGGGGTATAATCAAAAGGAAGGTATTGATTATGAAGAAACGTTCTCCCCTGTGGCAATGCTCAAATCTATTCGGATTCTGCTTGCTATAGCTGCATACTATGATTATGAGATATGGCAAATGGATGTGAAAACAGCTTTCCTCAATGGGGAGTTAAAGGAAGATGTCTATATGACTCAACCTGAAGGTTTCACATTGCCATCTTCTAATGATAAAGTATGTAAGCTTCAACGATCTATTTATGGATTAAAGCAAGCTTCTCGTAGTTGGAATATCCGTTTTCACACGACAATTGAAAAGTTCAATTTTGTGCGATGTGAGGAGGAGCCATGTGTGTACAAGAAGGTTAGTGGGAGCATTATCATTTTCTTAGTATTATATGTTGATGACATTTTACTAATGGGAAATGATGTACCAACCATGCAAGAGACAAAGGCTTGGCTATCTAAACAGTTCTCTATGAAAGATTTGGGAGAAGCAACTTATATTCTTGGAATAAAGATCTATAGAGATAGATCAAGGAAGTTGCTTGGACTCTCCCAGTCTATGTACATTGATACAATTTTAAAGAGGTATCACATGGAAAATTCCAAAAAGGGCTATTTACCAATAGGCTCTGGAATTTCTCTATCTAGAAAGGATTGTCCTAAGACTCTAGAAGAGAGGGAACGCATGAGTAAAGTCCCATATGCAAGTGCAGTGGGAGCTCTCATGTATACCATGACATGTACAAGGCTTGATGGTGCTTACGCGCTAGGAGTAGCGAGTAGGTACCAAGGGAATCTAGGCGAGGAACATTGGAAAGTGGTAAAATCCATCCTTAAGTACTTGAGAAGTACTAAAGACCAATTCCTCATTTATGGAGACAATGACCTAAATTGTTTGGGATATACTGATGCTAGTTTTGCATCAGACAAGGATGATAGCAAGTCCACCTTTGGTTATGTTTTTACTTTGAATGGTGAGCAGTAAGTTGGAAATGTTCCAACCAAGCCATAGTTGCAGTTTCGGTAACTGAAGCAGAATATATAGCTGCATATGATGCTGCTAAGAAAGTTGTTTGGATTAGAAAGTTCTTAACTAAACTTGGTGGAGTTTCTTGAGTGAAGAAAGTTGTTCCTTTAGTGTGTGACAATATATGCGTTATTGCACAAGCAAAGAGCCAAGGTTACACCATTGATCTAAACATCTTTTTGCTAAAGTTTTACCTGATTAGAGAAATTGTTGAACATGGAGATGTTCAAGTACAAAATGTAGAAGGAAATTGTTGATAGTCAATCGATTAAAACACTCTATGGACTTGACATCTTTATCATTGAGCTTTAATAATGAGAGTCAAGCATTAGAGGGTTTGATCAAAAGAAGTTCTTGGTCCAAGGGTTATCAAAAGGGGCTTTGATGATCCAGATGGACTAATATATGCACAACTTAATTCATTGGATGAATATAATGGATCTCATTCATTACGTTGTATGTATAGGTGACCATATAGAGATATGATCATTGAACTGACCGAAAGGAGGTTTCCCAATGGTTGTTTTACCTATTAACTGTCAATGTGGAAATTCTCATAAGGAGTAAATGTAATTATTTTTCCTTTGACCTGAGTTCACCATTGTAATTAATAGAATACTTGTTATACTTTGATGCCTGACAACTAGTGTGTAAAAATACTAGTTGAACGGTTATTGGGTTTAATTGAGTACCTATGAAGTTAGTGGTGAGTCGGATGGAATCCATCAACTCGAGGTAACGAGTTTGAACTCTATGTTGTCATAAATCTTATTGGTTGTATCAAGACCTTGGCCAAGGCAACTGAATGTTTCAAGAAATGAGTTTCTTGAAGTCGATTCGCCAACCATAGTGATTGACATGGAACATAGTGGTTATCTAACAGGGTTTGACAGCTTTTAACCATACCCTAGGATGATCCGG
>JAIUZE010012968.1:0-12556 GCA_022085475.1 Heliosperma pusillum
AAATTGAGTTAAGAACTCAAATTCGATTAAACTTAGTTTTCAATTATGCGATAATTGACTAATAAATTTATATCTTATTTTAATACGATTAAATAAGATTTAACTTAGTAATTAATCGTTAAATTACTAAATTAGTTGAGGTTTTGAGATAGAGGTAATTAATTAATTATATTTACAAGGAGTTGTAAAAATAAATT
Source organism: Heliosperma pusillum (assembly GCA_022085475.1). NCBI lineage: Eukaryota > Viridiplantae > Streptophyta > Magnoliopsida > Caryophyllales > Caryophyllaceae > Heliosperma > Heliosperma pusillum. The sequence continues at coordinate 198 of JAIUZE010012968.1, forward strand.
AACTAAGCATTGTGGGACCCATTATATATTGATATAATGGTAAAATATTACTTAAAATGTTAAGTACATATTATTTATTTAATAATTGAGTCATATAATTGTTATATGATCAAATTAACACTTAATTATACAAGATAATTAACCATATGATCAATAAGTATTTGTGAGACAAATATCAAAAATCAAAATGGACCAAACTAGGCCATTGTGGCCGGTTAGATTGTAGTTACATGGTGATGATTGTTGTTCTTGTTAACACTCTTTAGTTACCAATTGAAAGTGACATAACAAGTAGGATACAATCATCACTTATACTACAACACTCCACCCTAATGCATGTGATTAAAATAAGCAAAATGAGAGCCTTGTGATGCTCATATGGACCGGCCATATTGCCTATAAAAGGGCAATATGCTTGATCATTTTATTTGTTCATTCATGCTTGTTTTCCTTACTTCTCTCAAAACTCATCTTCTCTCTAAAAACTCTCAAATACTAATATTTACTAAGTATTACTAGTGTAGTAATATAGCCATAATATTAGTAGTATAATATCTATCTTATTATCTAGTTAATAATAAGGGTAGATTATTTGGGTTCATCTTGGTGCAACTTGAAGGAGGTCTTCTAGTTTGGAGATTTCTTGTTCATCCATATTATTAGCTCAAGAACAACAAGAAGGTGTTCTTGTTGTGCCCATATTATTTCCATATCAATGTGAGGAAATTTCTTCTTTTTTATAAATGTCTTTATATTTGCATGCATGTTACATAGATCATTAAATACTAAATTAACAAGTTATTTAGCAACTAATTAGAAGAGTCTAATTAAGGTCTATGAACTTTCATATTGTTGTGAAGAAGTTCACAATAATTGGATACCCAATTATTTTAAAGAGGTTTAAAATAATGTTGTATTAATTCATGTTAAAGAATATGAATTAAAATTGGATTATGTTTGGTTGGGATTATTGTGATTAATTAAGTTATTATCACATAATTTTGATCATTTTAAAAGGTGGTTTGGATAAATTACACTTCATAATTAAAGAATTATGTCTTGAATATTTAGTTTATAGTTGATGCATTTTATCTTGTTGAATGAATGGTTGAATGGTTTAATTTACGTATTTTTGCAATCGGTTGTAATTTGTATTACCTAGTGTGGCCTTAGTTGATCATGTTTTCGTAATGATGGAAACATGATCTTTGATGTAATTTTGAGATCTCGAATCTCCATTTTTTTTCATTAAATTATGTTTTTAAATTAGAATGTAAATAGGTTTATATTTTTTAATTTATTAAATGTTTTTTGAGAAGACTAAAGATGGAAATCATATTGCTCACTCCCGCTACATGGACCAAGATGGAACATCAAGACAAGCTTCTCGGGTCCAAATGGGTTGGATTCCAAAGTTTTATTTTGTTCCTTTTGGTAGATAGGCCACACTAGGACTTTGTAATATTTTTATGTATTTTTCCGTTCTTGTTGCTTTTTCATCACATGATAGTTAGTGCATCATATTCCGCCTAAACCAAACCACCTACTACTAAATTGCATAAAAATTGACTCATATAGTTTGAATGTTAGTTTTCATGGACATAAAGATGTCACTTGAATTTAAGCCATCATTTTAGTTTATTCATTCTCGCATGCTAGATATTAGTTCACTTAAAATTGAATTAAAATAAAATTGATGGGATCTTCCTCTAAACCTAATATTGAGACTAGTCTTTATAGGCCAAACTACTATGAATCCCATCTTCGTCGGTAGGCATATATGACCTTACTCTCCATATGACCCTTTCTACGTTGGGTAAGTAGTGTGTGTTGACCTATTTTATCTCAACATTATAGTCCGAAGAGTTTCTCGTGATTACGATGGACTAAAGATAGAATTTACAGAAATTTATCGACCAAGAATTCTAATGGTAGAATTAGCCAAAAGGTTGGCTTATCAATTTACAGATAATTGAGTCTTGGGATCATTTATATAATTCTTGAGGGAGGTCAATTGTATAGATGCTCGAGTCTTTGCATTAAAACAAATTTTGCACTAGACTTAAATTCAAATCGATGAGTATGCTTATTATGATTTTTTTCTTCTTTTTCAGTGTAGAACTCGTTTACATTGATAATACTGCATATAACAAATGGCTGGAAATACTGATATCCCTATGCCAAGTGCCACGCTCGCGCGCGAATCCTGGCTTAAAGCTTTAATGGACCACATGAATCAGTCCACGCGACTGAAGAATGACGGGTCAAACTTTGCGGACTGGGAGGCGGCATTACGGAATGCAGCCATTGCTGACGGTAAGCTCAAGTACTTGACTGAGCCAATATGCAGCAGGAGCTCACCCAAGGGGCCTTAATGATCAAGCCACAAGCGAGTTTAGCCTGACCCCAAGACCCTTTCAGATGGAAGCTCGAGTCACAAGGTCCAAACAACAAGCCATGACAAGCCAAATACAAGCTAGGCCAAGCCAAGCCATTGAGGAAGATAGTCCAGGGCTCACCAAGTCACACCAAGTTCCAACTCAGTCCACATTACCCACACAAACCAGAAACAATGTCAATCAGAACCAAGCAGACTAGTTAGCAAACCCAGCTCCAAGGAGGTACACCAGGGCATCCCAGCCACCCCCACCATGGCCTACCATCAAGGCAACTCATTGATCAACAAGTTTGTCCAGGACAACCCTTTTTGAAGTCTAGCAAAAACTCAAGTAACAAGCAGCCCAAGTTAGAGTCCAATGAATATCAAAGCAGAGAGAGTACAAGTCCAGATGTGGTTTCCTTTTGTTTAAGTCAACTTGTCCTCGTCCAAGGCAGGTTTATCTAAGTCCTAATAAGAGTAGATAGTCCCAAGGAACAACAAAACATCCAGAGCAAAGCAGCAAGACAACAAGAACAACAGATTTCCATTTTCAGGAAAAATCCAAAAACTGCTTTATTACTTTTGCATCAGTCTGTTTTCTATGCTTTTGTGTCTGTACTTTTGAGTTGTTAAGCTCGTCCTCTTGTGAGGCTCTTAATTAGTATCTGTTGTAGTAGTTTAAGTCCAAAGTTGGCCCTTGGATGGCATGTACATCCAATGGCTCACAAGATAGCAACCTCCTTATATAAGGAGGTGTTTGTATGTTGTTTTAAGCAGACTTTTATGAATGAATTAGATTGAGAAACCTCTCAACCCTTTCAAACTTGTGCTAAGTGCTGTAGTTTGAGTCAAGCCTGATACATCTTCAAGGTGTCTGATCAGTGTCTTGCTTTGTGAGTCAAGTTAAGTCTGTGCCTTGCTGTGATTAGCTTGCTTGCTGTTTGAGTCTAGTCTAGGGTGTTTGTGCATTGTTGTAACACTTTAAACCTGCCTCAGAAACTAGTCTTTGAGTCCCTTCTCTTGTGCCATGCTGTAGGGGAGCTTCTCTAAGTCATATCCTTGAGTTTTCAGTTAAAACAACTCACCCTCTCTAAAACAACATCCATTTCTGTTTGAAGTTGTTCTCAGTTTGAGTAAGTTTAATCAAACATCCCTTAAACTTGCAACCCTTAGTAGTTTACACTCCAAATTGGTTATCAGAGCTTTGGTTGAGAGTCTTAGTGAGTTCATTTTCCCTAACTACATTTAAAAACACAAAAACAACCCAATGAGTGAAGAGAGAATCACCAACTTAGAGACTATGGTAGAAGGCATAACCAGAACTGTCACACAACTCACAAGGGCTGTGAATGAAGCTCTTGATGGCAATCTTGCCATAGGAGGAAGAGGCAGAGGACGTGGAAGAGGCCAAGGAGGAGGCAGAGGAAGGCCACCTGATGATGAAGAGTATCCAGACTCAGATGACTCAACAAGGAGCAGGGCTTCCATCCACAGGCACATAGACAAGCATCTTAAGGTAGACATCCCTGAGTTTTCTGGTAGTCTTAATCCTGATGATTTGTTAGAATGGTTAAGAGAAGTAGAAAGAATCTTTGAGTACAAAGGATATAATGATTCTAAGTCTTTTAAAGTAGCCATCCTTAAACTGAAAGGGTATGCTTCTCTTTGGTATGAAACCATGAAAGGGTTAAGGGCTAGGGAAGGGAAAGAACCCATCAAGTCTTGGACTAAACTGAAAAAGAAACTGCTAGACAAGTTTGTTGCTAAGGATTACACCCAGGATCTGTTTATTAAGTTGTCTAAGTTGAAACAAGGGGATAAACCTGTTGAGTCCTATTTGAGAGAGTTTGAACAGCTTACCTTGCAGTGTGACATAAATGAGAAACCTGAGCAAAGGATTGCTAGGTACTTAGAGGGTCTAGATAAGAGCATTGCTAACAAGGTTAGAATGCAACCTCTGTGGTCATTTGATGATGTTGTTAACTTATCTCTGAGAATTGAAAAGATAGGAAAGACTAAGTCTGTTACACAAAAACCTGTTAGGCCTTTTCAAACCAGACCTTACAGTGGGTTGAGGACCATTGATACCCCTAAGACAGCACCCCCACCTACCTTAGACAAGGGAAAGGGCATCATGGGTTAGAAGCCAAGCACTTCAATGACTGAGAACAGAATCAGATGTTTCCAATGTCAGGGTTATGGACATTTCAGGAAGGATTGCCCTTCTAAAAAGACCTTAACTGTAATGGAGGTTGAGACTTGGGAAAAAGAAGGTCTAGTGGAGTATGAGAGGGATGAGCCTGAGGTTGAAGAAGTGGTGAGTGAGGAGGAAGAGCCTAGTCAGGAGGCAATAGTGGCACTCCCTGACACAGGCCACGGCTTGGTTCTATGGAGGGTAATGCATTCACAACAGATACCTTTGGAGGAGGATCAAAGGTCCCTCATCTTCAGAAGAAGATGTACCATACAAGGAAGGGTTTGTAATCTTATTATAGATGGAGGTAGCTGTACCAATGTGGCCTCAGTCACTATGGTTGACAAGCTGAAGCTAAGTACCCAGGAACACCCTCACCCCTATAAGTTGAGATGGCTGAGTAAGGGAGCGGAGGTTAAGGTGGACAAGCAATGTATGGTCCCATTCTCCATAGGAAGTGTGTACAAAGATGAAGTGTTGTGTGATGTGGTCCCAATGGATGCCTGTCACTTATTATTAAGAAGGCCATGGGAGTTTGATAAAAGCTCCATACACCAAGGAAGAAGCAACACATATTCCTTCAAGCATGGGAGCAGGAAGGTAACATTAGCCCCCTTGCCACCACATCAGAAGAGTTATGGGAGTCCTAGTATGGCTGAAGACTTTAGTGGAGTCTTGTTTCTGTCTGAATCAGCAATGGTCAAAGAGTGTAGTGAAGAGCAACCTGTATTGATGCTGCTATCAAAGGAAGTTCAGGAAGGGGAGTCTAAGGTAATCCCTGCAAAAGTCAAACCCCTCATTGATCAATTCAAGGAAGTGTTGCGAGAGGAACTTCCTAATGGCTTACCCCCTTTGAGAGGAATTGAACATCAGATAGACCTTGTGCCAGGGTCTGTACTACCTAATAGACCATCATATAGATGTGACCCTAAGGCTACACAAGAGCTGCAGAAACAAGTTGGAGAGTTGATGAGTAAAGGGTTTGTAAGGGAGTTCTTAAGTCCATGTGTTGTGCCTGCATTATTGGTTCCTAAGAAGGATGGGACTTGGAGGATGTGCATAGATAGCAGAGCTATCAATAACATCACAGTCAAGTACAGGTTCCCTATACCTAGGCTTGATGACATGTTGGATGAGCTGAGTGGCTCAAGGTTCTTTTCTAAGATTGATTTGAGGCAAGGTTACCATCAATTGAGGATCAGGGAAGGAGATGAGTGGAAGACAGCCTTCAAAACAAAGCATGGCCTCTATGAGTGGCTTGTCATGCCTTTTAGTCTGTCAAATGCCCCAAGTACCTTCATGAGATTAATGACAGAGCTGCTTAGACCTTGCCTAGGGAAATTTGTGGTAGTATACTTTGATGACATTCTCATCTACAGCAAGAGCAAGGATGATCATTTGAGGCACCTTGAGACTGTGTTTGAGATACTTAAGGAGAGTAAACTCTTTGGGAAGCTTGAGAAATGCACCTTTATAACTGAGGAAGTTAAGTTTCTAGGATATGTGGTGTCTGGTAGAGGCATTTCAGTGGATCAAGACAAGATCATGGATGTTCAGCCTTGGCCTGTTCCTAGGAATATCACAGAAGTAAGAGGGTTTCATGGCTTAGCATCTTTCTACAGAAGATTCATTAAGAACTTCAGCACCATTGCAGCACCCCTCACTGAATGTATGAAGAAGGGAGAGTTCACTTGGACTGAGAATGCTTTGCAGGCTTTCATGTACATGAAGAAACTCTTGTGCAGTGCACCTATCCTCAGGTTGCCAGACTTTAATTGCCTATTTGAGGTTGAATGTGATGCAAGTGGAGTGGAAATTGGAGCTGTCCTCATCCAAGAGAAGAAACCTGTAGCCTATTTTAGTGAAAAGCTAAGTGGTGCCAAGCTGAACTATTCTACATATGACAAAGAGTTCTATGCTCTTGTCAGGGCTCTAAGGCATTGGAGTCATTACCTGAAGCCCAAGCCTTTTGTCTTACATTCTGATCATGAGGCATTGAAGTACATAGGAGGCAAGCATAAGATCAGTCACAGGCATGCTAAATGGGTGGAGTTCCTCCAGTCATTCACCTTTTCTAGTAAGTACAAAGAAGGAAAACAAAATGTGGTAGCGGATGCATTGTCTAGAAGATACACTCTGCTATCAACCATGGAACAAAGGGTTCTTGGATTTGAGTTCATGAAGGATATGTATCAGGAAGATCCAGACTTTGCAGAAGATTGGTTAGCACAGAAAGAGGGAACAAGGACCATTGATTCACCCTACACTCTACAAAATGGATTCTTATTCAAAGGAAACAAGCTGTGTGTTCCCAGAGGGTCTTATAGGAGTCTATTGATCAAGGAGGTGCATGGGAGTGGCCTTGGAGGGCACTTTGGGGTTCAGAAGACTGTGGACATACTGCAGGATCAGTTTTACTGGCCTAAGATGATGGGAGACGTCCAAATAGTGCTCAGGAGGTGTGGAGTTTGTCAAAAGGCTAAGAGTTCATTTCAAGCAGGACCTTACACCCCCCTACCAGTCCCATGTAGGCCTTGGGAAGATGTAAGTATGGATTTCATAGTAGCATTGCCTAGGACAACAAGAGGGAAAGATTCCATCATGGTAGTTGTGGATAGGTTCAGTAAGATGGCACATTTCATTGCCTGTAAGAAAACTGAGGATGCTGTGAGTGTAGCAGAGCTATATCTTGATGAGGTGGTAAGGTTACATGGAGTTCCAAGAACCATTGTATCTGACAGAGACACAAAATTTATGAGTCATTTCTGGAGGACATTGTGGAGGCTGCTCAATACCAGGTTGTTGTTTACCTCCCATCATCCTCAAACAGATGGACAAACTGAGGTGACCAACAAGACCTTGGGAAGGATCGTGAGGTGTATAGTCAGCAAATCTCTCAAAGATTGGGATTTAAAGTTTGCTCAAGCAGAGTTCTCTTTCAATAGAGCCCCATTAGCAGCCGCATGCCACTCCCCCTTTGAAGTGGTCTATGGTACTAACCCCTTAATGCCTTTGAATTTGTCTAATGTGTGCAGGTCAGAGATCTACTATGATGCCAAGAAGAGGGTGGAACAAATGCTAAAACTCCATGAATCAGTCAGAAAACAAATTGAGAGAACTAATGATCTATACAAGAAGAATGCCAAGGTTCCTAAGGTCAAGAAAGGTTTTGCCCCAGGAGATTTAGTGTGGATCAACCTAAGGAAAGAAAGGTTCCCTTCCAAAAGAAAGAACAAGCTGGAGCCAAGAGCAGATGGTCCTTTTCAAGTCATAGAGAAGATTGGTCCTAATGCCTACAGAATTGATCTACCAGGAGACTATGCAGTTAATGGGACATTGAATGTTGGAGATCTTAGTCCCTTCTATGAAGACTCTGAGGGAGAGGAAGACACAGGCTTGAGGTCAAGCCCTTTTCAACCTAGGGAGGCTGCAGCAGGAGCTCACCCAAGGGGCCTTGATGATCAAGCCACAAGCCACAAGCCAGACAAGCCTGACCCCAAGACCCTTTCAGATGGAAGCTCGAGTCACAAGGTCCAAACAACAAGCCATGACAAGCCAAATACAAGCCAGGCCAAGCCAAGCCATTGAGGAAGATAGTCCAGGGCTCACCAAGTCACACCAAGTTCCAACTCAGTCCACATTACCCACACAAACCAGAAACAATGTCAATCAGAACCAAGCAGACCAGTTACCAAACTTAGCTCCAAGGAGGTACATCAGGGCATCCCAGCCACCCCCACCATGGCCTACCATCAAGGCAACTCATTGATCAACAAGTTTGTCCAGGACAACCCTTTTTGAAGTCTAGCAAAAACTCAAGTAACAAGCAGCCCGAGTTAGACTCCAATGAACATCAAAGAAGAGAGAGTACAAGTCCAGATGTGGTTTCCTTTTGTTTAAGTCAACTTGTCCTCGTCCAAGGCAGGTTTATCTAAGTCCTAATAAGAGTAGAGAGTCCCAAGGAACAACAAAACATCCAGAGCACAGCAGCAAGATAACAAGGACAACAGATTTCCATTTCAGGAAAAATCCAAAAACTGTTTTATTACTTTTGCATCAGTCTATTTTCTATGCTTTTGTATCTGTACTTTTGAGTTGTTAAGCTTGTCCTCTTGTGAGGCTCTTAATTAGTATCTGTTGTAGTAGTTTAAGTCCAAAGTTGGCCCTTGGATGGCATGTACATCTAATGGCTCACAAGATAGCAACCTCCCTATATAAGGAGGTCTTTGTATGTTGTTTTAAGCAGACTTTTATGAATGAATTAGATTGAGAAACCTCTCAAACCTTTCAAACTTGTGCTAAGTGCTGTAGTTTGAGTCAAGCCTGATACATCTTCAAGGTGTCTGATCAGTGTCTTGCTTTGTGAGTCAAGTTAAGTCTGTGCCTTGCTGTGATTTGCTTGCTTGCTGTTTGAGTCTAGTCTAGGGTGTTTGTGCATTGCTGTAACACTTTAAACCTGCCTCAGAAACTAGTCTTTGAGTCCCTTTTCTTGTGCCATGTTGTAGGGGAGCTTCTCTAAGTCATATCCTTGAGTTTTCAGTTAAAACAACTCACCCTCTCTAAAACAACATCCATTTTTGTTTGAAGTTGTTCTCAGTTTGAGTAAGTTTAATCAAACATCCCTTAAACTTGCAACCCTTAGTAGTTTACACTCCAACATTCAACTTCAAATAGGCAATTAAAGTCTGGTAACCTGAGGATAGGGGCACTGCACAAGAGTTTATTCATGTATTTGAAAGCCTGCAAAGCATTCTCAGTCCAAGTGAACTCTCCCTTCTTCATACATTCAGTGAGGGGTGCTGCAATGGTGCTGAAGTTTTTAATAAATCTTCTTTAGAAAGATGCTAAGCCATGAAACCCTCTTACTTCTGTGATATTTCTAGGAACAGGCCAAGACTGAACAACAATGATCTTGTCTTGATCCACTGAAATGCCTCTACCTGACACCACATATCCTAGAAACTTAACTTCCTCAGTCATAAAGGTGCATTTCTCAAGCTTCCCAAAGAGTTTACTCTCCTTAAGTATCTCAAACACAATCTCAAGATGCCTCAAATGATCATCCTTGCTCTTGCTATAGATGAGAATATCATCAAAGTATACTACCACAAATTTCCCTAGACAAGGCCTAAGCACTTCTGTCATTAATCTCATGAAGGTACTTGGGGCATTTGACAGACCAAAAGGCATGACAAGCCACTCATAGAGGCCATGCTTTGTTTTGAAGGCTGTCTTCCACTCATCTCCTTCTCTGATCCTCAATTGATGGTAACCTTGCCTCAAATCAATCTTAGAAAAGAACCTTGAGCCACTCAGCTCATCCAACATGTCATCAAGCCTAGGTATAGGGAACCTGTACTTGACTGTGATGTTATTGATAGCCTTGCTAGTCTATTAGGTAGTACAGACCCTGGCATAAGGTCTATCTGATGTTGAATTCCTCTCAAAGGGGGTAAACCATCAGGAAGTTCCTATGGGAACACTTCCTTGAATTGATCAATGATGGGTTTAACTTCTGCATGGATTACGTTAGACTCCCCTTCCTGAACTTCCTTTGATAGCAGCATCAATACAGGTTGCTCTTCACTACATTCTTTGACCATTGCTGATTCAGACAGAAACAAGACTCCACTAAAGTCTTCAGCCATACTGGGACTCCCATAACTCTTCTGATGTGGTGGCAAGGGGGCTAATGTCAACTTCCTGCTCCCATGCTTGAAGGAATAGGTGTTGCTTCTTCCTTGGTGTATGGAGCTTTTATCAAACTCCCATGGCGTTCCTAATAATAAGTGACAGGCATCCATTGGAACCACATCACACAGTACTTCATCTTTGTACACACTTCCAATGGAGAATGGGACCATACATTGCTTATCCACCTTAACCTCTGCTCCCTTACTCAGCCATCTCAACTTATAGGGGTGAGGGTGCTCTTGAGTGCTTAATTTCAGCTTGTCAACCATAGTAACAGAGGCCACATTGGTACAACTACCTCCATCTATAATAAGGTTACAAACCCTCCCTTGTATGGTACATCTGCTCCTGAAAATGAGGGACCTTTGATCCTCCTCCAAAGGTATCTGTTGTGAATGCATTACTCTACATAGAACCAAGCTGTGGCCTATGTCAGGGAGTGCCACTATTGCCTCCTGACTAGGCTCTTCCTCCTCACTCACCACTTCTTCACCCTCAGGCTCATCCCTCTCATACTCAACTAGACCTTCTTTTTCCCAAGTCTCAACCTCCATTATAGTTAAGGTCTTCTTAGAAGGGCAATCCTTCCTGAAATGTCCATAACCCTGACATTGGAAGCACCTAATTCTGTTCTCAGTCAATGAAGTGCTTGGCTTCTGGTTTGAAAAGGTCTAACAGGTTTTGGTGTAACAGACTTAGTCTTTCCTATCTTTTCAATTCTCAGAGATAAGTTAACAACATCATCAAATGACCACAGAGGTTGCATCCTAACCTTGTTAGCAATGCTCTTATCTAGACCCTCTAAGTACCTAGAAATCCTTTGCTCATGCTTCTCATTTATATCACACTGCAAGGTGAGCTGTTCAAACTCTCTCAGATAAGATTCAACATGTTTGTCTCCTTGTTTCAACTTAGACAACTTAATAACCTTTCCTCATAGATGTTATGTTTTATACTTACTTTATGCCCGAAACGATGGCACCTTATAAGAAAAGTTACGATCGAAACGACTATCTAACAGTTTCTTTTTCAGTTTGGTCTAAGATTTGATGGGTTCTTTCCCTTCCCTAGCCCTTAACCCTTTCATGGTTTCATACCAAAGAGAAGCATACCCTTTCAGTTTAAGGATGGCTACTTTAAAAGACTTAGAATCATTATATCCTTTGTACTCAAAGATTCTTTCTACTTCTCTTAACCATTCTAATAAATCATCAGGATTAAGACTACCAGAAAACTCAGGGATGTCTACCTTAAGATGTTTGTCTATGTGCCTGTGGATGGAAGCCCTGCTCCTTGTTGAGTCATCTGAGTCTGGATACTCTTCATCATCAGGTGGTCTTCCTCTGCCTCCTCCTTGGCCTCTTCCACGTCCTCTGCCTCTTCCTCCTATGGCAAGATTGCCATCAAGAGCCTCATTCACAGCCCTTGTGAGTTGTGTGACAGTTCTGGTTATGCCTTCTACCATAGTCTCTAAGTTGGTGATTCTCTCTTCACTCATTGGGTTGTTTTTGTGTTTTTAAATGTAGTTAGGGAAAATGAACTTACTAAGACTCTCAACCAAAGCTCTGATAACCAATTTGGAGTGTAAACTACTAAGGGTTGTAAGTTTTAGGGATGCTAGATTAGGCTTACTCAAACTGAGAACAATTTCAAGCAAAAATGGATGTTGTTTTAGAGAGGGTGAGTTGTTTTAACTGAAAACTCAAGGATATGACTTAGAGAAACTCCCCTATAGCAAGGCACAAGAGAAGGGACTCAAAGACTAGTTTCTGAGACAGGTTTAAAGTGTTACAGCAATGCACAAACACCCTATACCAGACTCAAACAGCAAGCAAGCTAGTCACAGCAAGGCACATACTTAACTTGACTTACAAAGCAAGACACTGATCAGACACCTTGAAGATGTATCAGGCTTGACTCAAACTACAGCACTTAGCACAAGTTTGAAAGATTTGAGAGGTTTCTCAAGCTAATTCATTCATAAAAGTCTGATTAAAACAACATACAAAGACCTCCTTATATAGGGAGGCTGATATCTTGTGAACCATTGGATGCACAGGCCATCCAAGGGCCAACTTTGGACTTAAACTA
>JAIUZE010012969.1:0-16738 GCA_022085475.1 Heliosperma pusillum
TACAACCTTACTTGAAGACAAATCCCCGACCCGAGTCCCGCGACGGGTCATCAGTCAAAACGGAGCTGACTAGATCTTAGTTTGACCAAACCCGTTTGGTCAAACCGGCTAGAAACAGAGTCTTTACCATATAAACTTGAACATAAAATCATCATATTCATTTCATGTTATTTTATTCCAATTTCTAACATATGAATTATTAAATCTTACGAAAACCCGCTTGACTTAAAGAATATCAAATTAAACTACGATCACGTATTATAATTTCTAAAATGTGAGAAATAATAATATATTGAAAACCTTTTAATTAAATAATTTACTTATTAAAATTTCCCACTTGCTAAATATTACAAAACATAATATAATAATAACGATAAACCCGAAAACCGTCACAAGTCCAAAGATCTCACGGGTCAAGGGCTGGACCGGCCTGACTGGGCCGAAATGAACCGGGCCTGGTTTGGACCACGTGCTGTTTTGGCCAATTTTGGTCGACTTTCTAAAAACCGTATCTTAATATTTCCCGCATGCTTAACATATTTAAAACCCGTCAAAACAACAACAAAACAATCAAGTATCGACACAAGACCCAAGGACCAAATCCCGGACCAACCCAGACCTGGCTGGACCGGCCTGAACCGGCTGAACCAGGCCTGAACCGGCCGGTTTGGGCTGTTTTCCAGCCACCACCTAAGGCCACTCTACACGGCCAAAACAACCACCCATCCAAATTAATTCTAACATGATTTTAATTAACAACAACCATTTTAACAAACAATTCAACCATCATTCATACAAAAATCATGATTATTAATAAATCATCCTAATATGTCAAGAACACTAACATATTAAAAATTCCATACAACATAAAAATCATAACTACCTATCATGTTACTACTAAAACCATAAATAACAATAACATGAACAAAAACAAAAGATATGTGACATTAATTCGTCGAGTAAATCGGAATCGTTACCTTAGCTAGCAAAATCAAAGTAAGCAAGTAGCAAAAATAAGAAGTAAAGAAAAACCCGTCTACTAATCTTCTCCCAAAATATACGAGTCACCAAACTCGTCTTCAAAATCTTCCCCCTATAAGAAATGACAAGAAAAATATTATTAGAACTTAAAATTGATTTTCCATAATTAAATGTTGAAAACGATTTTGTCGGAATTGAAAATAAACCGTACTTGAAGATGGAGAGCGAAGAGGAGATTCTAGAAATATAAGTTAGGACGGATTTGAATAAGTAACGAAGGTTTTATGACGATTTTGCTCAAGAACGACGAAGAACGATGAAGAACGATTAAAGAAAGTATTAATTAGATCTTAAGTTGATTTATTGTAAAATGAAAAGGTAGTTAGTGAGTAATGGTGGGTGATTGGGCCGTGTACATATAGAGGAAATATGGAGTCGGGTTTTGAAATTGTTGTTACGGAATTGACTCGGGTTTTATAATTAATTAAGGTAATTAATTAGATATAATTAGATTAAATGATAGTTTAATAAAATATCTAGATATTAATTAGATATTATGTTATTGTAATCAAAAGAAAGAAAAATATCTAGCCTTATTAGAGGAGAGGGAGCCGTGTAGAAGTTGGAGAAATCGGATCTGTTTTTCGAGCGAATTGCGTAATTTCAGTTTACGGATCGATAAAGTATAAATATCTAAGATATTCGTATTAGTTTAATCGAAAGAATTAAAATATCTAAAGTGAGTGGAAAAAGATGACATGGGCGTGTGACTCATGCCAAAGTCGGGTTTCGGGTTTGTTTCGGGATTTAAGTTGACTCGGGAATAGTTAAATGACGCTCGGGTTTAAACCGTAAAACTTTTTTATAAATTCTGAATAAATTCAAAATAATTTTATTAAATTATCATAAATTCAAATAAATCTTAATAAAAATAAATTAAATTTATTCTTATTTTTTTAAATAAAATTTCGGTCTTTAAATTTACGAGGTGAGTCGGAAAAGTCAACGAAAGTCAAAGTTGACTTAAAAACGGGATTCTCTTGGAATCTCGCAGAAATTCCAAATACGAACTCGGAATTTCAAAATTCGACTGGAAATAATTAAAACTTAAATTCGCTGAAAAGTATTCGTAAAATATTTTCACTAGAAAAATAGGGTACTTTTCGGGTTGTTACAAACATCATTTTTTTTTCATTTCTTTTTCTTTTTCTTCGGTACGGCAATCAGTAACTCCGTCCAATCAAGATCACTTTGACATAACTTGAATAATATCCCAAATGAGCACCCAAACACAAACGGTATAGCTACTAACTTAACAAGGTAGGCAATATATTTACATGTAGCTAATGAAATGTGAAACAATGTGAAAAGGGGCTAAATTTAGGCAATGGATTCAAAGTGAATGACTTCAAATGCTTTTTAAATCATGAATGTAATGCTCACTAGAAATGGAATGAAAACCATAATTTGTTCATGTCCTTATTTGTCATTTTACAAATAAGTTAAACAATCTGCTAATTTAAAACCGTCAATTAATAAACACCTTTACAATAATTTTGCTAACTAAATTTGCTAGTCCAATATGCTAAATCATTCTGCTAGTCAAATGTCTTTCAGATCTGCTTCTTCTAATATTAATCCGTCATTTGCGAAACAGGGTCGTACTAATTTCACCCTTTATGTTTTCTTTTTACCAAATAGAGCCTTTATTTATTCATTCTAGAGGTGGTAAATGGGTCAATTGGGCCGGGTATAGGTCGGATCATTTTGGACATATCACATATTTCAGATTTGGTCTTATCACCATTTAATTAATATTATGTTTTGTCGAGTCATTTTTTAGTTAGGTGATTTTGGATCAGGTCATTTGGGTCGGGTTACTTTCCCGGCTTGGCCCTGCACGAGACACTACCTCTCGGGTCTACATTTTTCAGACACGGTCGACCCCTCGACCCTGTATGAGTCTTGTACTATCCGGGCCAAGCCAAGGTCCAAGAAAATCGACCCGGCTCGCCATGTGATTCTTAAACCGGCCGCCCAACTAGAAATAATCCCCACCCCAAGAGCCGATTCAGGGTCGAGTGAATCTAGCCCGCATCCGCGTCCACCAGACCACGCCCCGTGGCCACCTCTAGATTATATACAATCCTCTTAGATTTCTAGTTCGAAAATAGGTCATATGTCTAAAATTTAGTCTCTTTTTTGCCAAATAATTATTTTGGGTAGTGTTTAAAGATGTGAGTTTGCAAGAAATAAAAAAATAAGGTAGTGTTCCGCAAATTAACTATTTTAAAATATAGTGTTTCACAATTGATCCTATATAATATTAATATGACTTAGTACTCGTCGTTTCAGATCATTTTGGGTCACTTCAAGTCATTTTATATCGGGTCAACTATGAGTCGGGTCTTTTCGGGTGGGGTCGGGTCGACATTGGGTCAGAAATATTTTGGGCCAGCCTTAAGCTCGGGCGGGTCAATTCAGGTTAAGCAAACTCGGGTCACTTTTGGGTCTCGTGTGAGCTTTATCGGGTCTGACCCGTTTTGCCAGGTCTAGACTTCACTCAACATGGACATATTAAACATGTCTTAAGCTTAGCACAAATATATATCCGTCTTTATAAAAAATTGCATTCACTATTTAGTACTCCCTCCGTGCCAATGAATTATTATTTAATCCTTTTTGCACAAAGACCAATGTATGTGAGATAGACAAATAAAAAAAAAAACTATGACCCACTTACACACGTACACTATTTACTAGGGATGTCATTGGGGCGGGACGATGGTGTATATAGGCCCCCCTGTACCTGTACCAACCAAGGAATTCTCATACTCATACCCGCCCCACCACCCGTGGTGGGTACAATTTTCCATACCCGTACCCGCCCCGCCAAGTAAAAATCTAGACTCATACCTGCCCTGTTACCCACCAACCATTTATGTCAAAACTTATTTCTATATTTTTTTTTAACAAAATGTAGTATTAATCAATATAAAATTCCGCAAATTTTAATTTTTATATTTTTAATTTAAATTTTTCAATAAAAACTAATAAAGAGTGTACGCGTGTAAGTGGGTATGACATATTTAACTAGCATTCTGACATATTTTGGTACCTTGAGTGATTTTTAACCCAAAAAAATAAAAACTACCCGTTTTACCCTTGCCTTTATATACCCTCTTCCTCAACACACAACACTCTTAATTAACTCTTATTCTCATTATGCTAAACCAAACCTAATAACAATTTTCCCCAAATAAGAGAACAATAACAACTATCTTAAATTGATATGTTTATCAACTTTGTTGGGTATTTCTTTGGAAGATGGCTACTAAAACCAACTTTATCATTTGCATTATTCTTAAACTGTTTAATCTCAAGCTTTCATTTTTTGCTCTCTTCTTAGAGACATTTGATTTCTTCCTTCAAAATGACTTCCCATTTTCCATCTCAAGCTTCCCTTGTACCCGTTAGAACTTAATTTCAGGTTCATCACATAATTAGCCCCAAATTTCATGAACCCTAATTACATATTCATAAGCATATTATATGGGTACAAAAGATAGAGAAAATAGAAGAGAGAATGAAGAGGGTGAAATGTAAAAGTGAGATATTGAGATCAAATGAAGATAGAGTTAGAAGAATAAAATGAGATGTAAAAATTATAAGAAAGAAGTTGGTGAAAAAAGAATAGGGGTATAATGGGGATAAAATCATGAATTTGGAGAGAAATTTAAAAAGTTGACAGAATATTTCATTTTATTGGGTCGAAACACACTTAAGGTATCAAAATATGTCAAAATGCTAGTTTAAGGTATTAAGTTTTGAATATTTTTTGATAAGGTATTAATTTTTAAAAAGTGTAACATTAAAGGGTGTTTTCAACAATTGATCATTTTTAATATTTGGTGGGTAGGCGGTTATTAGATGGGTATGACATAAAACCCGCCCCCGCCCCACCACCCGCTAAGACTCTACCTTTTTCCGTCCCAACTGGGGCGGGTGCGGGGCGATATCCGCTTATACCCGCGCCAATGACACCCTTTCTAGCATTCAGTTCCTCAATCCTTACCGAAAATAAAAATAAATAACAAATAAATAATTGAAATAGATATAAATTTACCGGGACTGAGGGAGTAACTTTCTGGTATTAAAAATAATCATTTTATACTCATCCTTACCCATGTGCATTGTGCAACTAAAATGGATCCTTACAATATGCAAAGCTTTTTTGTATTTCAAAACTTTTGGCATAATCTTGAGTGGACAAACTGGAAAGCAATCAAACGGTTGTTTTAGAGAGCTTCCTAGTTTGAGATTAATCATTTAGGTAATTGATCTCATACCTATAAGACCTTGTTGATTAAAAATAATATATTTTGCTTAAAACCATTTTAAGCTATCTTTATTTTCTTTATATTTAAATGAAATGTTGATTGTATTTGCTGAAAATGGTGTTAATCAAGAATAGAGACTGCCCGTCTGAATAATACTTATTTACTCCTCCATATAACTAACAATGGTGAGGAAGGGTCCACATAAGAAAGCAAAGAAAAGACCAAAGTTGAGTCAAATCAACATGTGAAAGCAGAGCCTCCTTGAAATCTCAATCTGAAGCAATACAAATTAAATTCCCTCTCCTTGAAGCTTCCTTCTCCACCAATTCCTCCTTCTAAAAACAACATCTTCACTCTCTTCTGCTCTTCCATCTCCATCACTCCCCTACCTCCTTCTCATTTCTTTATATTCCTCAAATACTTTCATCAAAATACACTTTACAAATACAATGCCCAGAAAAAAACACCCTCTTTTTTATTTCCTGCCATTCTTTCTTGTCATTATTACAACAACATTTGTAGTTTCAAAAGCGTCACAAAAATTCCGAGAAGCGCCTCAATTTTACAACGCAATAAACTGCCCAACAATCTCATGGGACAACCAGGAGGACGACGTGGCATTATCTGAAGCCGTACACGTAGCAATGACACTTGACATGACCTACATACGTGGCTCAATGGCGGCAATACTCTCCGTCCTCCAACACTCCTCCTGCCCACAAAACATATACTTCCACTTAGTCATCTCCAACAGCGCGTTTGAGTTACGCGCCACTGTATCCTCCGCATTTCCCTACCTCCGTTTCGACCTCTACGCGTTCGACGACACGGCCGTATCCGGGCTTATATCCACTTCCATCCGGTCCGCTCTCGACTGCCCTTTGAACTACGCCCGCTCGTATCTAGCGAACTTGCTCCCAATACGAGTGGGTCGAGTTGTGTACCTTGATTCGGACGTTATCGTGGTGGATGATATTTTTAGTCTTTACAAAGTGGACTTAGAAGATGATAAAGTATTGGCTGCACCTCAGTACTGTAATGCTAATTTTACATCCTATTTTACTCCTACTTTCTGGTCCAACCCTTCATTGTCAATCACCTTTTCGGACCGACGCGCGTGTTACTTCAACACGGGTGTGATGGTAATAGACTTGAATAGGTGGCGGGCGAATGAGTACACGCGCCGGATTGAGGAGTGGATGGAACTCCAGAAGCAGATCCGGATTTATGAACTCGGGTCGTTACCCCCTTTTTTGCTTGTTTTTGCAGGGAATATTGTCCCGGTTGATCATAGATGGAACCAACATGGGCTTGGAGGTGATAATTTTAGGGGGCTTTGTAGGAATCTTCATCCGGGTCCGGTTAGTTTATTGCATTGGAGTGGTAAGGGCAAGCCGTGGGCACGTCTCGATGCCAGTCGCCCTTGTCCGCTCGACGCCTTATGGGCACCTTACGACCTTCTCCAGACTCCCTACTCGCTCGATTAGGGAATTAAGTGATGCACAAAATGAAACAGATGATTTACAAAGGGATAGTATTTTCCCATCGATTATTATGTACAGTTCGTGGGAGTATTATACAACGTTACTACATTATACCATTTCTATGATTGCATGATCATATACTTAGAGGGGACAAAATAAAATGTTGTGTTTGTGTAAAACTGTGAATGGAGAAAACAAGATAGTGAGGGTTACAGTAAGAATATGCGGAAATGTAGGTTGTACTGTGTAATATACATACTCCTTTACCAGTGGGGTCCATGTTGGAAATCATGAGGTGGGCAGCTTAGTTTTGTTTCTATTGTTTTTAAGGTTTTAGAGTTTAGTTATGCGTCCAAATTTAATGGATATTCACTTTTGTGTACTCATATTCCATGAGATGCCTCATTCGTAGGCTTTGCATCAATCATGACACTATGAATACTATCAATGGTATTTGTGTACAAGTACATATCAAACTACTACCTTGTTATGGGTGTACACCTATAAATCACACTATTATGCAAATGGGCCTAAGCCACGTCGTGCAATTCACATGAATTAGTCTTGGCTCAATAGTGTAAACTACATGAATCGGCCTTGGCCAGTTCGTGTGTTTTACAAGAATGAGCCACTAAATTCTTCTTTTTACAATTGTGTTCGTCTCGTCAAAATAAGCGATTTGAAAAAAATAATTGGAAAACGGACATCCGAGCGTAAAGTTATGGCCATTAAAAGTTTCCCCCTTTTTAATCGTCATTTTTTTAAAAAAAAAATTTAAATGGTTGTTAGTTGTTGATATTAATTATCGTTAAATAATATATAAAATTTAATGTTAAAACGATAAGATTTTTCGTTAAAACGTTAGTGTGTTCGGCATTCGAATTGTTTAAAAATGATGTCCTTTACAAAGTAATCGTAAATTGGGTCACCGTCACTCATTTTCGATTTACCGATAAAAAATGATGTCCCTTACTTACAATATATACCCTTACTTTTACATTGATTTTTACCTTGATGTCAACTACCTGACACTTGTGGGATTTCAAAAATACCATGGATTTTTGTGGACAGCACGACCCGCGTGCCATCACGTCGCAGCATCACTCAACCCACTGAGCCCCATAGGAGGGCATGTCATGGGTTTGAAACTTATTTGAAAGGTTTTGAAACTGAAAAAAGGATCGAACAAGCCATTATTTGAATTATTCGCCACCAATTTATTGTTGAAAATTGGAAAGGATTCGAGTCTTCATGCCATGTTAAATGAGCACAAAGCAAAGATGACATACACTCGGAATCGTTCTCTTAACATTCTATGTCAATAAGGACTCTCGTTATGCCCACGAACAAGGATGTTCGCATAGTTTACAAGTATGAGCTAAGGGTACGTATTGGGAAGCTCTATAATCATACACCCAATCCCACCCGCTCTATAACGGCCTGTAATAATGATTGGAGTTGTATTCGTTACACTTGACTTAAAAGGTTATATGAGTGAATGATATGCAGTATATTGAGTTGAACCTAGCATGTGAGAAGTACTAAGTCGGTGAAATATAGGAAGCAAGAATTAAATGTCGAAGTTTATTTTAATGTTGATTACATATGAGAAACATGGAATTACTACAAACGATAATATATACATTGCACAAATACAAATCAAATGATTTGAAAGTGGAATTTGGAATGAATAAATGCCAAAAATAATTATTAAAGGCTATTAAGACACTAAACATGTGATAATATTGTTTAATAGTCGATTAATATTAGTCCCAATTAACTACGCCTGGACGGATGAGAAACATATAGAGATAAACAGGGCCTTACAAGAGGCGCAACACATGGTTCGCCTAATCTAAGAACATGTTTGACTATATCCGTCAAACTATAACACCCCATCTACCAAAGTGCCTTCACAAGAGCAACCTTAGCTAATGGGAGTGCTACCATCTTGGTTGCCTGAGGTAGCACGTATCAAATGGACCATAATGAAACAATATTTATAATAAAGCATTATTTGAATGATTACAACAATTCAAAATCCAAAAGTATTACAACTGAATTCCAAAACTAAAATGTCAAATGACTCGTCATCTACTGACTCGGCGGAAGCTATAAAATCATCGCCGCGTAACAATCCTCAGTTGACCCACAAGCAAGCTCATATAAGGTTACCAGCTAAACTCCTTCTCACCATTCCCCGATGGATCACAGCAGTTTTGAAAACAAATACAAGGTCAGTACAATTATGCAATAATCATATATGTAACACCCCTAAAATTTATAATAATGGGTATTTACTAAAGTCGTAAATTTTATAAAATTGTCTTTTACTTTTATTGGTTAGAATATTTTAAATCGATAATTTATGATTTTGTAGCTTGAAATTAATGTTAAATTGAACTTAGTTTAGTTGGTTAGAAACCGTCGCATTTCGGCTCGTTATAAGTCCGTAATCAAACTCTACTCGGAAATCTAAGTGGGTGAAGTCTCAAGTTGAGTATTGGACCTTTTTATTTTTCTTGCTAACAAATCAAAGCAACGAAAACTCCTCCTTCCCCCCTTCATTTTTCAGAATCAACTCTCACCCTCCTTCATCTCTTTCATAAACCGTAACCACCATTAAAAGACACCTCTCTCTCAAATCTTTAAATCTTCATATCTCTCTCATCTCTCAACCAAATCCATTGATTTTTAGACCAATCTTATCCTCTCTTCATCTTCTATCGATCTAGGTTAAAAATTTGTCACCTTTCTCATTTATTCAAATCTCCCGTCTTTCTCTAGTATGTGGAAACTTTATCATTTTGTATTATGATACTAGGTAAAGACTAAGAGGACCCGTATGAAGACTATTTCTTGATCAATGGAAAGCTTAGAAGACTCTAATTGAGGTAATGTAGACGGGTTACTCGATATCACATTGTTTGTGTAGTTGCTTGTGTTAGTTTAGAATTTCACGTGATAAAGATGAGTTCTTCAAGTTAAATTTATCTAATTTTCATTGTTTATGTATGGTGAATGTTAAAAGAGACTCACATGTTGTTGTTTGACATGTTTTAGTTAGAAATATGGTGATAAATTCTTGAGTTTGGAACTAATGTTAATGTTGGTGAAATTTGGGTAAAGTTGGGTTTGTTGCGTTGAGTTGAATGATGAGTTAATGTCTTTAATCCTTGTTCATGTCTTGTTTGTTGTATGATCTAGTATGGTGAGTTTATAGTTTGAAGATTCATCTTCAAACCCTAGGAAAGGGATGAACCCAAGGAAAGGGATAACAATTCATGTTTCTGGCTCGTGTGACGTCGGCGGGTGAAATATATATCACCCAGGCGAGCGAAGTTTTCCCGCACTAACCCCTTTTCCTAAAATGGTTATATCTCCTTCGTTACTTGTTTGTTTTGGCCGTGTGACCTACCATTGGAACCATAAGAGCATAAGCTACCACCTCCAGATGCAATTTCTAGGTTTTCATGTCTAGAAATCTCTTTATGACTGTTAAAGTTGACTTTTATTTTAATTGGTTTCTAAACATGTTGTTTTGAGATGGGCTTTATGTTTCATATTGATTATGTAATACTCCGTATTTCCGAGTACATGGCACTCGGCTGAGTAAAGCTTACTCGACCGAGTAAATTGTGTACTCGGCCGAGTAGAGTGCATTCGGCCGAGTAGGTTGGTCTGTCAGTTTGAACAGTGTTCTTTTCTTTGGTACTCGGCCGAGTGTGGTAAGCACTCGACTGAGTAAGTCGTACTTTACCGAGTACATATTATACTCTACCAAGTACCCTGGTCTGCGAGAATTATTCGGACGATTTGATTAGGGATTAATAAAATGAGTTTAGTTCATAATTACAGTTTACGTTCTTCACAAAAACCCTATTTCTCTCAAAAACTCTCTCCAACTCCTAAAGCCATTCCTAATTATTCCGTACCGGAGCAGATCTCTCATTGCCTAGTTGATTGTTTCGGTAGGTAATTCTAATATATGAGTTTGTATGAATAATTAAAAACCCTAATTTAATTGGGGGGAAAAAGGGAAGATGATTAGTATTAATTATATATAATTCTTGTATGATTAGGGGGAGACTTTGTAGAAGAAGATTTATGAGTATTGCTTGTCTCTAGTGGAATTTGCTAATAAGGTAGGGTTTCCCTACCCAATATAGTTATACTAATTGATGTGATGAGATGTATTGTATATGTTATTTGATTGATAGATGCTGATGGTGATGGAGTTCGGGATTGGAGTTTGGGTTGTTACTATGGTTACTATATTGGTGATCCGTCGGGAGATGGTTTCAAACCCCGAGTTCGCCTCTCGTAGTTCTCCCTCTACGAGGGGGATGTACACATTAATTTTCCTGGAACTCTCGCTGCGGTGAGAGGGGATTTCGACGCCTATGGTTGCGGTCTAGGGTCAATTGGTGGTTTTTGCAAGTCACGGATGGTAACCTGGTGCTGCTGAGGTAACCGCTGTGGTGGCCCTACGGTTTCTCTTTCTTTATTGCTTGTCTTGTACATTGGTCGGTATGTATTTTTACCGACCTCGTTAATGTTTTCCAAAACTGCTGTGATCCATTGGGGAATGGTGAGCAGGTGATCAGCTAGTAATCCGTAGAGCTGCGCTGAGATGAGGATGGGATCACTTGAATCATAGCTTCCGCTGAGTTTGTTAGAGTCATAGATATTATAACTCTTTTACTGTGATGTTGATTTAAGTTTTGGTACAGACGGTATGCCGTCTATTTTTGAGACTAGGTATTGTAGTTTACTTATTGATTTAATAAAGTATTGTTTCTTTATTGTGAGTTTTGATATGTAATTCATCGGGCAACCGAGATAGTAGCATCCCAAAGTACTACGGACGTCTTGTAAGGCTCTTTGGTATTTGGGGGTTTTACAAAGTGGTATCAGAGCAAACGATTTTGGAACCTAAACCAATGAACCCAATGAAATAGAAGCGTCTAAAAAAATGAACCCGGGTAGGAGTCATAGGCAGCTACCGCAAGGGTTTGGGAGACGTCTCGGAATCGCACTTTTGCCCCTATAGCTCTTATTCGGTCACCATGGGAAGTGTCGAGACGTATATGTGTATTTTATGTGGTTACTAAGTTGATTGTTGAAATATGTGAAATGAAGATGGGTATGGAATGAAAGTGGAGTAATGATTTGTGTCATGTGTATATACCATGAAGTTGGTATGCATGGCGTGGTGATATGTGAACGTATATGAGACTAGTATGAAATTTGGAAGTGATTAGTTAAATGAATCAATTATGCCATGAGAACATGATTCCTACTGATGAGCATTAATGTATGTTATATTTATGATAGTTGTTGTACGGGGGCTGTATTATGCATGACTCGACCGAGTAGGGGTTACTTTGAAAGTTCATAGACCCTAATTAGACTCCTCTAATTACTTACTAAATTACTTGTTAATTTAGTGTTTAATAAAGATCTATGTAACATGCATGCAAATTAAAATGCATAATAAAAAGTAAGAAGAAATTTCCTTACATTGGGAAATTTCGGTTTATATGGGCACAACAAGAAACATCTTTCTTGTTGTTCTTGTGCTAGAAAGAAATAGATGATCCCCCTTGTAATCTTCAAATTAGAAGACCTCCTTTGAGATGCACCCAAGAGAGAACCCAAACTAATCACTTAGTTTTTGACTAGAAAACACAAGTGATAAGATGAACTAATATTAGATTTTATTACTACTCTAGTAATAGCAAATATTAGTGTTTGAGAGGTTTTAGAGAGATGAGGATTTTTAGTGAGATAAGCATCAAAATAAGAATGAACAAGCAAGCAAAATCAACAACAAAATTGTCCATTTAAGGACACAAGGGTCCGGCCAAGTGAGCCTATGTGGCCTCTTATTTTGCTTAAAATAATCCCATGCAAATTGGTTGAGTGTAGATGTGAATTAGAACATGATCATGTGTCATAAACATGACATGATCACATGTTGTAGTGTAATACAAGAAACAACAATCATCATGTCATACACTACCAAACTTTCGGCACCCACAAGTGTAATGTGGTCCATTTTGATTTTTGATATTTGTCCCACAAATACTTATAATCATATGTTTAATTATCTTGTATAATTAAGGGTTAATTTGATCATATAACAATTACATGACTCAAATTAATAAATAATATACACTTAACGTTTAAGTGATATTTTATCATTATATCAATATATAATGGGTCCCACAATGCCTAATTAGTTTATTTTACAACTCCTTGTAAATATAATTAACTAATCACCTCTACCTCAAAGTATATGCATAACCTCAACTAATTTAATGAATTAACTATTAATCACTAAATTAAATCTTATTCAATCGTATTAAAATAAGACGTAAAATTTATTCAGTCAATTATCGTATAATTGACTAATAAACTTATCCGGAATGAATTCGTAACTCAATTTCCAATAATTAACTCTCGTAACTAAACATATATCAAATATATATATAAAGTACTAATTAATATGTATCGTATACAAATAATTAGATTTCTGTTTGGGTCTCATCCTATAGGTGTGACCGAAAGGTGTCAGTTGATTACCGCCGTCATACGACAATAACGTCTAACTCTAGTCAGCTGACCGTTATCGATTTACGTTAATCAACTGACGTGGAGTATCAAAATACTAGTCATCCCACTAATATTCCAAAATGAGATTTATAATATAAATGCACTACTGTGGAGGACACTTGCTCCAACAATCTCCCACTTGTCCGATACAAGTTGTGCATATAGCCACACTATTGCGGAGGACTCCTACTCCCACAATATCTCCCACTTGTCTTGACAAGTTGTGTGCTACCAATTATCTTGTCACTTTTGTGTCACATCCTCCCACTCATCGCAAGGTGTCTTTCAGGTCGCACTTGCGATTGGAAAAATAAATTGAGTGGTTTTCTCGATCTGGAGAGTAACTGTCTGACCGGAAATTCTACCATGGATCTCTTCCGAGCGTGGCCACGCATTTCCAGTCACTACTCCTCGAGTGGCCCGAAGATGTTTATACCCAACGTGGGTGGACAATTCCTGTTGACCCAACTTACACTGTATAATGCAAATCACCATGGCCAGTAGATGCCCACCGGCCTCCTTTCACGGCACGACCTAGGACAAAAACCAAAGTCAATCGGAAAATACACCGACTCAGGTAAATGGTCGCCAGTCTAAAGAATTGACTCATAGGAATATAATAGAAATTCCCGCCATGACCAGGCTTCAACAATTTTGATAAGGGACTCTATCATGGTCACTGTCCGACAGAGTGTCTCTACAGTCTGTCTATGTAATCGATCAGTCATCTCCATGACTCCATGGTGCTGAACCAACCATCGATCGACTTACAATCTAGTCATTGCGAGATGTCACCTTATGCAAATGACTAGGGACGATTACTAAGTTCATCATGTTCACTTGAATTGAGTTCAACCTATCTTATAACCAATTCGGACAAAACAAAGTAATAAATTTAGTCAATACTAAATAAAAGAGTTCATATAAAACTCGAACAATGAATGCAATTATCATATATGTAAACATTGATACAACTTTCAATTATTACATATCACATAATCTAGAGGAATTCAGAAACTCGTCTTAATCCCATCGAGACGACATGACTGTCATGTTTAGCCTTTGTAAGAGGCTTGGTTAGAGGATCAGCGATGTTATCGTCTGTCCCAACCTTACATATATCTATTTCCTTCCTCTCCACGTAATCTCTAATTACATGGTATTTCCTAAGTACATGTCTAGAGTTGTTACTAGACTTGGGCTCCCTTGCTTGAAAGATAGCCCCACTGTTATCACAATACATCGTGATGGGATCTGAGGCAGTAGGGACTACTCCTAGTCCTTCCAAGAACTGCCGGATCCACACAGCTTCCTTTGCAGCCTCTGATGCCGCGAGGTGCTCAACTTCTGTTGTAGAATCCGCAGTCACGCTTTGCTTGAAACGTTTCCAGCAAACGGCTCCTCCATTCAACATAAAGACATAGCCGGATTGAGATTTTAAATCATCCCTATCAGTTTGGAAACTAGCGTCCGTGTAGCCCTTTACACGCAACTCAGTCTCTCCTCCAAACACCAAGAACGAATCTTTAGTCCTTCGTAAGTACTTAAGGATGTTCTTTACGGCTATCCAGTGACTCTCACCTGGATTGGCTTGATAACGACTCGTCATGCTCAAAGCATAGGTGACGTCAGGGCGAGTGCACATCATAGCATACATGATTGACCAAACTGCTGAAGCATAAGGGATCAACTTCATGCGTTCAATCTCCTCGGTGACGGTAGGACTCTGGGATTTACTCAGAGTGATACCATGACCTATTGGAAGAAAGCCTCTCTTAGAGTCTTTCATTTTGAACCGATCAAGAATCTTATCTATATAAGCTTCTTGACTTAATGCTAGTATCATCTTGGATCTATCTCTATAGATCCGGATACCCAAAATGCGTTGTGCCTCTCCCAAATCCTTCATCTGGAAATGTTTCCCAAGCCACTCCTTGGTAGAAGTAAGCATTGGTATGTCATTCCCAATGAGAAGTATGTCATTCACATACAAGATAAGGAAAGTAACTTTGCTCCCACTAAACTTCATGTATAAACATGGTTCCTCGACACTTCGAGTGAATCCATTTTGTTTAATTACATGATCGAAGCGATGATTCCAACTCCTTTATGCTTGCTTAAGACCATAAATGGATCTCTTAAGTTTGCATACCTTCTTAGGGTTGGATTTATCCTCAAAACCTTCAGGTTGTGTCATGTACACTTCCTCTTCTAGAATCCCATTCAAGAAGGCGGTTTTGACATCCATTTGCCAAATTTCATAGTTATAAAATGCGGCAACCGCTAAGAGAATCCTAATGGATCGAAGCATAGCGACTGTGGCAAAAGTTTCGTCATAGTGTAAACCATGAACTTGAGTGAAGCCTTTTGCCACCAATCTAGCTTTGTAGACATCAATATATCCATCTATGCCATTCTTGATCTTGTAGATCCACTTGCATTGAAGAGGTCGTACCTTCTCAGGTAAGTCTACCAAGTCCCATACTTGATTTTCGTACATAGAATCCATTTCGGATTGCATGGCCTCTAGCCAATGCTTGGAGTCGGGACTAGAAACGGCCGACTTGTAGGTTGTGGGTTCATCACTTTCAAAAAGTAATAAATCACCATCTCCCTCGATACATCCGAGGTAACGATCAGGTTGAGAACTAATTCTACCTGACCTTCTAGTGACAATAACCGTTTCAGACGAGGAGGGAACGTTTTCCTCCACTTCATTTTCGGTTTGTGGCTCTCGAACTTCATCAAGTTCGAATTTTCTCCCACTCTGCCTTTTAGAAACAAAATCGCTTTCTAGAAAGACAGCATCACGAGACACAAACACTTTGTCCTCATGACGGTTGTAGAAGTAATATCCACGAGTCTCCTTAGGATATCCTACAAAATAACATTTGTCGGATCTGGGTGCGATCTTGTCATTAGACTTCTCATGAACAAACGCCTCGCAACCCCAAATTTTCATAAACGACAAATAAGGAACCTTTCCTTTCCATATCTCATATGGAGTTTTATTGGCTGCTTTAGTCGGACTACGATTTAGTGAAAATATTGCGGTTAAGATGGCAAATCCCCAAAACGAGTCAGGAAGCTCTGTAAGACTCATCATTGACCAAACCATATCTAATAAAGTTCGGTTTCTCCTTTCAGACACACCATTTAATTGAGGTGTTCCAGGAGGAGTCCATTGTGATACTATACCGCAATCTTTTAGGTGTGAATCATATTTATAATTTAGATATTCACCACCACGATCGAATCGTAGGGTTTTAATATTTTTCTTCAATTGGTTTTCCACTTCATGTTGAAACTCTTTGA